>JAWQFJ010001096.1:35000-50000 GCA_034096865.1 Theodoxus fluviatilis | reverse complement strand
TGTCATTAAAATTAACGCCGCGGTTTTTCCAGCAGTAGGCTACTTCCTTCCTACGTGTAGGCCTATATTTCCTTAAGAGGCCCTGTAGAAACGCTTAAAATGGTTGAGTGGTCTTATTTGAAAAAATCGTGTCCGTGTTCATTGCTGATATATAAAAACCACTGGCGCTGAACCTCCAGGTTTTGGCATAAAAAAAGAAGATCGGGTTCGAACCCGCAACCTCTCGAGAAAAGAGGGGGGGGGGGGGGGGGGGGGAAACACACACACACACACACACACACACACACACACACACACACACACAAAACCAGGTCGGGTTCGAACCCACAACCTCTTGAAAAAAAAAAGAGAAAAAAAAGTTTCAGCGCAGAATCGTACCTGGTCACGCATGACCAAGAGACCAACGCTCTACCAATCCTGTCATTGGAGATCTGGTGTGCCTGAGTTTTTGTAAAGCATTTATAGCGTTCGCAGCGACAACTTACAAGTGACCGTGAAATAGGAAGGTGTGAGATGAGATTTTACCCTGGGAGTAAACAAAATAAGTTTATTTCAGACCATTTACCTTTGCTGAAACTACTGTGTTCTGACAGCCATCTGGTTTGTAGCTTCGTACTTCTCGCACCTGTTCCGGTCAATCTTTCCTGACGAGCAGTGAAGTGCTTCACAAGGCGCCTCTTTTATGTTTCGTGTTTTGTTTATTGCTTGCTATTTAATTAATTGTATTGTATTTAATTTTTCTTTATTTCAACTGTACAGTGTGCGAGTGTTGGAATGCGTTGTATGAGTGTGGACTTTTTCATTGTAAACGCCATGAGCTTGCCTAGTATTAGGGAAGGTATGTGCGTACAAATAGTCTGTATTATTATTATTATTATTATTATTATTATTATTATTATTATTATTATTATTATTATTATTAACCACAAACGAAAGTCCTGTAAGCTCCCAAGTTTTTGAAGGCTGCAAAATTCTCGCACTTTTGCCCAGCACAAAATATAGTACAATCCTGGCGTGATTTATGTCCGGCAACTGGTTTTTGTCGACAGACTACAAACTGTTTGGTGTTTCACACGGATCTAACCCATCAATGTCAATAATCTTCTCGTATAAGTTTTTTTCTCTTTTTTCACAAGTGAAAAAGACTAGGCCTGGTCAGAAGACCAGTATCCGTAAGAGCGATGCAAATACAGCCAGAGAACCATCAGAATCGGCAACAGGCCCTGGACGCCTAAGAAGGCCGAAGAATCTACTCTACTCTACTCATTGTTTTGTCAACGTAGGAAAAAATAACTCTGTTTGACTCGATCTGGCTATTCCGTCAATTGAAATCTCGGGGGGGGGGGGGGGGGTTGTTTCGAGTTTACGACCTAAATAAATCACTTTCTTTTCAAACCTCGATTCTGAAAATTTGATACATTCAATCGGACCTAACTTCCAGTCAGTGTGCAAAATGTCAAGGAAACCCGTCCAGTAGTGTTTGAGATATAGGCCGTTAAGTCGGGACAGACAGACACACACACACACACACACACACACACACACACACACACACACACACACACACACACACACACACACACACACACACACACACACAGAGATAAAGTCTGTAGGACCTCCAGTAAACCTGGAGGGATAAAAATTAGTCAGAACAGGTCATTATGGGTCATGCCCAGGCTAATGAATGTCCTTAGCATTTCTAGGCAGGCAGTCATGTGTAGCATCAGCTGGGTTACGTAGTAATAAAAGTAAAGATTTTACATTCTTATCTCTTGTATATGTGCAAGGTCTCTGGTCGGCTGGAGTTGCTGTGTTCCTTTCTGCGTGCTCACCTGTCTGCCACTGCGCTAATCACGTGGGCAGACATGACCAAAGGGGTCCCTCTACTACAACAACTACTACTACTACTACTACTACTACTACTACTACTACTACTACTACTACTATTACTATTACCACTACAAAGGAGGCCTACTCCTACCACTACAAATATATTGCAACTATACTTCTACTACTACGACTACTGCTGCTGCTGCTGCCACTACTACTACTACTTCTATACTACTGCCACTACTGCTACTACTACTACCACTACTACTACTACTACTACTACTACTACTACTATGCTGCTACTACTACCACTTGTACTGTTGGTGCTGCAGCTGCTGCTGCTGCTGCTGCTGGTACGACTACTACTGCCACTATTCTTATCAAGTGCTCACATTATCTTTCTCTTCAAAGGACACTGGTTGAACAGACACACCGATATTTGCTTGCGTCTATTTGTATTGAGCATACTTTTGTATAGAGTGGTGTCACCATGCGTTTCACGTGGCACGCATTTCAGGTGGAGGTAACTCTAGCGGACAAAACACACTTCGCACGTAGCTTTCCTGAAGCATGCATGGCCATGTTGGCAATGTTTTGCTCCTTTCTTTCGGTAGATATGAAACCATGAATAGTCGAAAATAAATATATAAATGACTACACTGGGCAATGTATCGTATGTTAGAATCGCGCCTATAATGGCTGCCGTTTTCTTACGCAAGATTTGTGACCTGTTTTTATCCATCTTGTGGAGGGGTGGGTTGAACCAAGCCTTCGCGTTCCAGAACAAGAGGAAACCCGACATTTTTGCTTATATATGAAGATAAGGCATGTATATCGACGAAAAACAGCAATAATCACCAACTGCAAGAAAAATTCATTAACTAAGCTGAGCGTGACTATCTGTTATTTTTTAAGTTGTCAGATGCCTAAAATCTGCTTTGATTAATACATAAATGAATGAGACATACATTTGCATGTTTTTCTATTGCTTTAAAAAGTTTTCTGAGTGTCTATCGGGTGACCATGAATAATTTTACTTCAAAGTTGTGGTGTAGTTGTCCTTAATTTACTCTAGGATCGACTCAGCTTTTTGCGAGTTTGCATTCGTGAACTTTTTATAACGCCTTGATTATTATAGAAAATAGATTATACATAAATTTGCACTTATTCTCAACCTTTATGCGAAGTTTGGTGGATCTCTATCAGGTGCTGCATGAATAATTTAACTTCCAAGTTGACACTTATTAGTAGTAGCGAGTGGCCGCATTCTCGGCTTACACACAAAATAATGACGTCACGTGAAATCACGTATACACATGTAGCTTTGCGTGCTCATTGATCGGGTTGCTTTGTAATTACTTTTGTTATGTAGCATGAGTTTCCAGAAGATCATCAGTCATGTCGTGAATGAAGAGCTCTGTTGAAGCATCTGGAAACTTGGTGATTTGTAATAGTCCATCGGCCTTGTGGTGTGGTGTGGTATGCTGTTTCACGAGTAACACTCATGCAAAAAAATTAGCGGTGCTGTTCAAGGAGCACTTATCTGGCGCAGATAAGGTTAAAATAAGTTTCCCTGTAAAGTTTTTAGGAGATGGAGGTCAGTTTTGCAGAGTATGTCTTGAAATGTATCATATTCAGTATCTACTCATAAATTCATTCTCAAAGCTGCTTGTGTCTGCCTGCTTGAATAGCTCGGAAACCCCTCAAAGTACATGGCACAAGAAACTCCAGTGCAACAAATCATCAGACAAGGGGGGAGCGGGGGGGATTGCAACCCCTCACACCTGAAAATAATATACATGTATATTGCACCATTAAAAAAAGCCGCACAATGTCCAGTTGCTGCTCATTGGCCAACATTACCGACCAATCAGACTCACTCCTACGTCCAGATATACTCGCCAACGCCATCAATGTTTGTAGAGCGGAACGTAGACAGGTCAAAGTTTACAGTTTCGTTTGAACTTCAGTCGGAATTTTATAACGATCGGAGCACATAGAAAACTAGTCCGTAGTTTCCGAATCTAACATGAGGCAGATACTGAGATAGGGAGCGTGGCGTGCAGACCACAGGCCAAAGGGTGACAGTCAGGTGAGGGTCGAAGTTTTTGACTGAGGGAGAGCACCCTACCAGATTCACCAGCTCAGCAACTTAATTGGTACCGTGGCAGCACCATGGTGTGCTTGTCATAAATCATCAGGGCGTGCACCGAAGCTTCTATATACATACATGTATATTGCCTGGAGCACTAGCTGCTGACTGACGTGAAACACATTGCAAAAAAGCATTCAACTTGTAAGTCAGCCAGCAGGTAAATTTGCATCGTTGCACTGGACACAGGACATGGGTAAGTGATCTGCTAAACTCAACACAAACACCCCTAACATCCCCCTTACCCCCCACCCCCACCCTCCCTCTCTCTCTCTCTCTCTCTCTCTCTCTCTCTCTCCCTCTCTCTCTCTCTCTATCTCTCATTTTAAGCGTTTCTATAGGGCCTCTCTCTCTGTCTTTCTCTGTCTCTGTCTCTCTCTGTCTTTCTCTCTGTATTTCTCTGTCTCTCTCTCTCTCTGTCTCTCTGTCTCTGTCTCTGTCTCTCTCTCTCTCTCTCTCTCTCTCTCTCTCTCTTCATTTTGGCATGCTCTGGGGTGCGCCAGTATCTGTGCGCGCGCGCGTGTGTGTATGTTTGTGTGTGTGTGTGTGTGTGTGTGCGCGCGCGCGCGCGCACGTGTGCGATCGCGTGACTTCGCTCGCTGGCTGGAAAGATGGGGGGGGGGGGGGGGGGGGAGCGAGAGAGAGAGAGGAGAGAGCGAGCGAGCGAGAGAGAGAGAGAGAGAGAGAGAGAGAGAGAGAGAGAGAGAGAGAGAGAGAGACAGACAGACAGACAGACAGACAGACAGACAGACAGACAGACAGACAGACAGACAGACAGACAGACAGAGACAGACATACAGACAGTCATAGAAATGTGTGTGTGTGCGTGCGCGCGCATGTGTGTGTGTGTGTGTGTGTGTGTGTGTGCGTGCTTGTGTGTGTGTGTGTATGTGTTTGATATATGTGTTTGTGTGTGTATGTGTGTGTGTGTGTGCGTGCTTGTGTGTGAGTGTGTGTGTGTGTGTGTGTGTGTGTATGTGTGTGTGCGTGCGTGCTTGTGTGTGTGTGTGTGTGTGTGTGTGTGTAAGACAATGTGACAGAATAAGTAAATAAAGATGATGTTCAGAGTACTCCGTCGACAAACGAAACAAAACGTTTTCGCAAAGTGTATGATTAAGTACTTGTACACATATATGCCTTTATAAGGAGATAGGAGGCAGTCGGTATAACTATTGCCAGTGCAACAGATTATGTTTGAATTAGTTGAGACGGGTCGGAGCTTTGGGTGTGATACTGGTGTATCTGTCAGTAAGTCTCTGTATCTGTATCTCTGTTTGTGTGTGGATGTCTGTATGTTGGGATGGATTAGTTAAGTTATGATTAGATGAAGGAGTTCACCTCGTCTTGCAATGTTAGCAGCCGTGTTCGAAGTTGATAATGCTTTGTCGATTCGCAAATTGTGCCGCTATTGCGCTCTTCTATAAAGGGATTCCTTGATCTTCATGTTTGAGTTTCGAAGGTTGCTCAAACCACCTATCCACCGCTGTGATGAATGACAACAGTCACGACAGGTAGGAACAGGACTCCGAATTAAGTCTCTTTCTCAAGATGTGAGAATAAGGAAGAAAGAATAAGCTTTGTGAAATCTTTCCCCAGAAATCAACGTCAGTCAGTCATTGCACACTAAACGAACTGTACAATCGTCCAAAACTCAAACTATTTTGGACATCAATGTTGACGATAATTAATGTTTTCACGAAGGAATTCGTCTAGATCCATCTTAGAAATCGATTTTTTTTAAAATAATTCAATTAATGTTGGTAGACAACTCCGATTTGGGGGGAGCAGACCAATAAATATGTATGCATATATGTATACATGTATATAGCGATGGTTGGAGACCAGACCAGGAGTGTGACCACTCAAGATTTTCGACCACCATTGCTTTGCGGAAGTCTTAAAAAATATTATTAATAAAAGAAGCGTTTCCGAAGTTAATTAACCTATCACAAAAGTAGAAACCATACAAGTTGAATTGGACTGCTGATGGCGTGCCGAAAACACCACCATCGAAAGGTCAGCATGACATGCCTTGCAGTGGGAGCCCCTTGGTCAGGCTCCCAGTGGCTTGGGGGTGAGAACTGACCCACTGCGTCTCCCTAGGCTATTAATTTTTGTAAGAGGCGAATGACGAGAGAAATCGAGCCATAATAATAATAATAATAATACAGGCTATTTCTACGCACATACCTTCCCTAATAGGCAAGCTCATGGCGTTTACAATGAGAAAGTCTACACTCATACAAAGCATTCTAACACTCGCACACTGTACAGTTGAAATAAAAGAAAATTAAATACAATACAATTAATTAAGTAGCAGGCAATAAACAAAACACGAAACATAAAAAGGTGCCTTGTGAAGCACTTCACTGCTCGTCAGGAAAGGCTGACCGGAACAGGTGTGTCTTGAGGGAGGTTTTGAACTGGGACATGGAATCAGAGTGACGGACAGGGAAAGGTAGGCTATTCCACGTTACAGGGCCGATGTAAGAAAAAGCTCGCTGTCCTTGGGTTTTCTTTTTGCGACGGGGGACATTTAACGTTTTGGTGTCTGCAGCTGAACGGTTATTTCTAGCGGGGGTGTAGACAGTGAGAATTTCTTTGAGTGCGTGTGGTGCAGTTTGATTGAAGAAGTTGAAACACATAGTGGCTAGCTTATACTCTATCCTTTGAGCGACGGGGAGCCAATGCAGTGCACGAAGGAGTTTGGATGTGGGAGTTCTCTTGGGACATCTAAAAACTAATCTAACAGCAGTGTTTTGGACTTTTTGCAGTTTGTTTAGCAGAGTGTCAGGAATGCCGGCAAGAAGAGAATTTCCATAATCAAGACGGGACAGAACAAGGGAAGTGACAAGGGTTTGAGTGGCCTGTTGTGAAAGATAGTGACGAATAGTGCCAATTTTCCTTAACTCGTAGTAAGCTAACTGGCAAACTTTGTTCAGATGAACTCTCATAGAAAGATCATCATCGAACATGACACCTAAGTTTCTAACAGACTTTGAGAATTCTATCTCACTCTGACCTATGGTTAGTTTCAGGGCCTGACCGAATTCGCCTCTACCGCCAACCAGGAGAGCTTCGGTCTTTGAATCATTAAGTTTAAGTTTGTTCTGGGTCATGCACTGTTTCACATAACTTGCTCATACTAGTTGTTGGGACTTTTGCGTTCAATGGCCTTACATAGCTCACAAAGGCTGATAGGTCGTAAAACGTCACGCCCCCTGCTTCGTGGTAAGGACGTGGACATTGGTTTACTAGAGCAGTCTGGCTAATCCATTGCATAGGCCTCCTGCAGTCCCGAAGGACTATGGGATCAGCACATTCAGGGGTGTTGTTGTTTTGCAGCTCAGCGTCTCCTGTGGCTCTAGAGCCCTGCGTGGGAATAATAATCCCTTCCGGGAACTCTCACATGCAAATTCTGGGGATGGTACATCTGTCTTGAGTCGAGTCTTCCTGTGTGCCCGTTTATCCTATGCAAGCAGCAGCTGCCTCTCTTCATGTATGTTTAGAGTGCTTTGCACTGTTAGTCTCCATGTGTCCCTGTCCTGTGCGACATTCTCCCATGTGTCACTGTTGATGGCCAATACCTTCAAGTCATGGTTGCGTTTGTCCCTGAAGCGCTATTCCATACGCGCAGCATACGGCGTAGTTTCGATGGTGCAAGCAGCTAGTGTCCGTCCGCTCTTGTTGCTGCAGGCTCTGTGCGTTGGTATAGGACTGCAGTCTCAACTGCAGCGCCTTTGTCCTCTGCATGGAAAACGGCTTACCTCAATGCTGGGATATGACATGTGCCTGTGTGTGTCCATGCATGTCTGTTGATCGTTTTACAGTGTGGTTCATATCAGCCTGGGTCAGTCTGTATGTGTATGTGTGCCTGTTTCAGTGTTTGCATGTGTGTGTGCGTGTGCGTGCGTGTGTGTGTGTGTGTGTGTGTGTGTGTGAAAGAGTGCCTGTGTGTGTGTGTGTATGTATGTGTGTGTGTGTGCACGCGTATGTGTATGTGTGTTAGGTTGCGCACGCTTGGTGTAGGTGTGCTATATATCGCTTGATATGCAAGATGTTCGGTCTCTCTGCCTTTTACCTGAGTGCAAGGATCCTCTTGTGTCTTCGAAAACGATACGTCACCTTCTCTTCTTTTTTGAATACAAATAGTTTGCAATCACAGTTTGCTCTTTTCAAAAGATACGTAACGGTATACGTCTGACCAAGGAAATAATTCGAACATCTCTTAAACACAGCACTTTCCATTCCAGAGTCCTTGAAAGGGAAGGTTGCCTTGGTTACGGGGTCTACGAGTGGCATCGGATTGGGCGTCGCCGACTGCCTCGCCAAATATGGATGTCACCTGATCATCAATGGGTTTGGGGACCCTGACGTCATAGAGCAGATCAAGAAAGACCTTGGAAGGTAAGCGTCTGTGTCATTAACTCCAGTTGTAGCGTGTTGCGTCCTCATAGAGTTGAGCACAATGACGTGTTGAGTTTCACTTGTGGTCAGTCATGAGGTGCTCGATGATGTCATTTTCTATTCATACCTTCTTTAAAATACCTGGATTCCCATTTCGGTGTATGTCAAAAGGAAGTCCACCTTGGCAGGTTTGAAAACAGCTCCCGCTCCACGTTGTTAACTCCGCCAAGGAGATTTATGTTTTACCCTCGGTTAGTTAGTTTTTCAGCAAATTAACTCAAAAGATTCAAACTAGATTCTGTTGAAATTCGGTGGAAAGTCAGGGTGTTACCCAAGGAGCGATCCCTTCTATCATGGATGTTATAATTATGTTATATCATTTTGAAATTACAAGCATTAAGAGAAATTTAATCGCGCATCACGAAATGCTGACGTCTAATTATTGATGACGTCGGTGTGTGCATTCTGCACTCAGCGATGCTTTCAGCCACTAAAATGAACTAAACGTCGAAGCGTCAGGCCTGGCTAGCAAAACATCCTGCCTTAATCAATTATACAGGCTGTGGAAGAGAATTGTGGCTTCCTTGGTGGACATTTGCGCTCTCATAGTGCTCTCTAGTTAATCTTGTTACGCACGAGATTTCTCTCTCTCTCTCTCTCTCTCTCTCTCTCTCTCTCTCTCTCTCTCTCTCTCTCTCTGTGTGTGTGTGTGCGTGCCGTGTGTGTGTTAATGTGTCTATGGACCTAGCTATGAGTGTGCTGTTTCGGCGACTGTTCGACTTGGATGGGCCTCAAAGGACAGTCAAGGACCACATAAGGACGTCACGTTGCTTCATAAATTGTGACAAGGGGAAACGTCCCCGTGTATGTGCATGACTGAGCGTTCATGTCGTCATTGTCATCGTTTCTGTCCCCCTGTGGAACGAGAGTACAAGTAGACCAACCGCCACTTCCTTAGTTCCTACGCGATTCGGAAGAGGGGAAAGAAAAGAGAATTCGAGACTTGATTTGCTCTTGTTCCGACCAGCTCTATATATAGTGAAAGGTCTTACACAGCTTACCAAGGATGATTGGCTGTAAAACTTCATGCATTCAGTCAGCCATTCGTTCGTTCGTTCGTTCATTCATTCATTCATTCATTCATTCATTCATTCATTCATTCATTCATTCATCCATTCATTCATTCATCCATTCATTCCATCGTTTCTGTGTCCATCTTACAGCAGGTACGGGGTGCAGGTCAGCTTCGTGGGGGCAGACCTGACGCGGATGGAAGACGTCGAGAAACTAGTGCAGGAGGTACAGCGTCTCCACCCGCCTGGCCCTGACATCCTCGTCAATAACGCTGGTCTGTTGGGGGGGGGGGGGAGAGAGAGAGAGAGAGAGAGAGAGAGAGAGAGAGAGAGAGAGAGAGGAGTGTGTGAGAGAGAGAGAGAAAGAGAGAGAGAGAGAGAGCGACAGACAGAGAAAGAGAGACAGAGAGAGACAGAGAGAGAGGGGAGAGAGAGAGACAGACACAGAGAGAGAGAGAGAGAGAGAGAGAGGAGAGAGAGAGAGAGAGAGAGAGAGAGAGAGAGAGAGAGAGAGAGAGAGAGAGACAGAGAGAGAGAGAACGAACGAACGAACGAACGAACTTTATTTTACAAGGGTAGTGAATTAGGCAGTAGTGCCTTTCTTACATTCAGCCCTTGAGGCAAAATATTCAAATGTGGTGAGAGAGAGAGAGAGAGAGAGAGAGAGAGAGAGAGAGAGAGAGAGAGAGAGAGAGAGAGAGACAGACAGACAGACAGACAGACAGACAGACAGACAGACAGATTAATTTGGTCTCATGCATGCACACAAACACTTTCAACCACACACACAAAGGCTGAGACACTTAAGACTTAAGAGACTAGCTTTTTTGTGTAGGCGAACGACCCGTCACAATGGGGTGGGGTGGGGAGAGAGAGAGAGAGAGAGAGAGAGAGAGAGAGAGAGAGAGAGAGAGAGAGAGAGAGAGAGAGAGAGAGAGAGAGAGAGAGATCATGCGTAAGTTTATTCATGATACTGACAATTCCTTGTATGGTTCAGTACGCACAGTGTCAGAGTGTGGATGTGTGTGTGTGTGTGTGTGTGTGTGTGTGTGTGTGTGTGTGTGTGTGTGTGTGTGTGTGTGTGTGTGTGTGCGTTTGTGTGTTCGTGCGCGTGAGCCTTCATGTATGTATGCGAGTTCGTACGTGTGCGCCCGTATATGTTTTTTTTTTTTAATGAGAGTGCTTTTCTAAGACGTTAGGTATGCCTCTGTTTACTAGTGTGTTTACATGTCCGATTTTAGATTATATTAGAACCTCGTGTGACTGTTGCCGCCTGCACAATTACATACAGAAATGTGAAATTACAGATCTAGAAACTCTGAACTTTTTTGCTCCAAATTCTGATTATATTGACTGATGTTGATTGCTTGTACTGACAACTACAATGAATGGGTACATAATCTACCAATTGTTTTAACTACTTCAACGCACATAAGATTCCTGGGTTAAATGCGGTAATGTCTTTCATCACAGAGGATTTTTTAAAACTTTCATTCAGAGGGTCCGATCTAAAGGCAGTACATTTACATGTAGACATAATAATTATTCGCTTCAGGCGTGCAGCATGTGAGTCCTGTGGAGGAGTTTCCTGTGGCCAAATGGGATCTGCTGATTGCTGTCATGCTGTCCGCCCCATTCCACCTCACTCGCCTTCTGCTGCCTGCCATGCGGCAACGAGGTGCGTGTGAAACTGACTGCGTCACGTCCGCAGTTGTCAGCCTCACCAGCGTCTTGCTTGCTGTCATCGCTTGCTCTGTCTATCTCTCTCTATCTCTCTCTCTGTCTATCTCTCTATCTCTCTCTCTGTCTCTCTTTCTCTCTCTCTGTCTCTCTCTCTCTGTCTCTCCTTCTATCTCTCTCTCTCTTTCTCTCTCTGTCTCTCTCTCTGTCTCTCTCTCTCTCTCTCTCTCTCTCTCTCTCTCTCTCTCTGTGTGCGTGTGTGTGTGAGTGAGTGAGTTTTCACTGTATATTTGTTTCTAAATCTTTCCCTGAACATTTTGTTGTTGTTGTTGTTGTTGTTTTCATGCTACGGTTTCCTTGTTCTGCTTGTTGTTTTCCCCTTGCTCCCTGGCTCAGTTTTCTGGCCATTTTAGCTTACAATTCCGGCTTCACAGTTCCATTTTTCGGTCTCTCATTACCATGTATTTTGTGTGTGTACCTGTATTTTATTTCTTTTCTGAGTTTTTTGTGTTGTAATTCTTCGCAAAGACTGTTTGCCATTAACTATGCAAAGTGTCTATAAACTCTTTGACTCTGCAAGCATAAGATCACTTAGGGGTCCTGAAACAAAATTCCTAGTGAGTATTTCTTATGTTAACATACATGCCAAAACAGTTTAATAGGAGGTAACAGATTGACTGATCGGTCATATTACTGTCTGTGATAGATATTAATTTTTAATAAGTATTAGTTGGTAATAATTCACAACAATTTCGAGCGGAAACATTCAAACACACCTGTACTGCCGAGAAAAAAAATTATCATGATTTGTAGCTACCTATGAATTTCGACAAACCAGCCAACGAGTGCACCGAACACATGCACGCTGCCCGAATTCTAAACTGTTTCCGAATTCCACCATCCCTCCTTTTTTGGCCCTGCTTTCCAGGCTGGGGTCGAATAGTGAACGTCTCGTCCATCCACGGACTGGTGGCGTCCCCTCTCAAGTCTGCCTACGTCTCAGCCAAACATGGCGTCATTGGCCTCACCAAGGTGTGGACGGGTATCTTGCTTTCCGCCATGATGAATGAATATTATGAACAATGTTCACTCAGGTGAAAAGAAGTAATTGGCTTACTGAGCTTTCAACCTCTCAGTGGAGTGACGATGCTGTTAAAAAACAAAACACTGTTCACTCATGAACTGAGCTTGTACTCATTCCATGAGGCTGAAGTAGACTGTTGTAGACGAATGGTAACTGACGTTCTGATGAACTTGCTGCTGAATTGATTGGCAAATTGTTAAAGGAAATGATGAATCACCTTTACTGCATTAACAAACCCAGTACTGGTTGTCATTTTCAAACTTCTACAGTATTTTGTCACATTAAAAGATTTTGCCGGGGGAAAAAACCGTCTAAACGCAACTTTTGCTTTTATCGTGAAAGGATCGCGGAAGCTCCACTCGACATGACTTATCACCTTGACTAAGTGCCGTAAAACTGTTAGAAGTTTACACGTTTGACTTGTGCAGATGGTACTTGAAAGGTAAAAATGGCTAATATGGTCCTATTTGTGGCTTTTCGAAGTCAATCTATCAATTTCTGCAGCAAATTCTTGTGGATGTCAGAGCAAACTATTCTGACAAAATTTACGTGATGTGAACGAGACTTCATGCATAGCGTTTCAACGAATGCTTCAAATGCTACAGTGTACTGGAACGTCCAAAGTTCGTTTCACTTTGTTGTTACCAGTAGACAAACGTGATTTACAGCCAGATGTAGGTTACGACGTGACCCGGCAGGCTTGACGTGGTCTGCGGAGAATTTACCTGAGGATAATTTATCACTGAACTCGATAGTTAAGACTGGACGGCAAGCTTCCCTTGCAGAGTGTACATATCGAAGAACGTTCTAGTACGCCAGAGAAACTTTTGATAGTGTCCCTGCAGGTGTACAAGACAGTTCTAGCGCTTTTTGTAAAAGTAGTCGACGGACTGGAAAGTGTGTCTTGACTTACTATCCATTGTTACAGTATTTACTGCACTAAAGCAGGACAATCTGTAGGAGAAAATAGTTTGACTGTTACCTTCACCTCAATATATGTGCTGCCAAGGAATGGGTTACAAACGGATTTGAGCACTTGCAGAAACAAAATGAGGACAGCATGAAATGCCACAACTGTTTTGCTAAAGATGGTGAAAACGCTCTCAACTCACCGCAGTCATTCTTAGCTAGTTAATTATTTCTTTTCGTCTGGGATCTGCTCTTCATTCCAAGGTTGTCTGCAGAAGCTCTGTCTCAGACGGTCCATGCAGCACCATATGTCCGTAGAAAGTTCAGTCTGATGCCAGTGTGCAGGAGTCGTTGCTGCAGATGTTTCTGCAAACGATAATCTCCTAGGGTTGCTGCGGCTAGATGCCACCTTCGTCTGCTGGAACCAGTTGTCATGGAACTTTCGGAACCTTACTCCAACAGTTCGACCGCGGGCAATCTCGTGCAGCACTAGAGGATCCATTTCTGGCACGTATATTCTCTTCATCATGAGGAACAGATGGCCCATGCCTCGATTGCTAACATCCAGAGAGTGCTACCTCAGGGCCATCCCTGTTTGTATGCATTGTTCCCATGTATGCTCATTCTAGATCCAAGATCCAGTGTCATTCTTATCTCTCAGTGTAGGCTCAGATGCTACAGATGCTGCTTGCCAAGCCAGTTGGGAATGCTTCCATGACACTTGGCATCCTGTGAGCGTATTGGTAGAAAATCGGGGAGCTATCAAAATTGCTTCACTGGACGTAACGTGCACGATGCATCGAGTCTTTTCCATCTGATCTGCATGTGTGGTCTCCATCGTTTAAGAGCCTTGTGATAGCTGTCTGTGGCCTTCCGCATTCATCAACGATATATTTTTACTTTACAAGACAACAAGTGCCATTATAAAATAACTCCTTTATCTCTACGAACTGCCGAAATAAAGCCCGGAGAAATAGATGAAGAAAAGAAATATTTCTTCTAATTCTTTCATTGCCGTACTAAGATGCTTTCCACAAAGCTTTGGACCGAACCCTCTCCGACTGGGAGTAAAAATTCGGAAGAACCGAACCCAACTGTGGCACATGAATATTGTTGTCGCTGCTTGCTGGAAAGGCGACTCAAGGCCACACTTGTCTCATGAACTCCAGATTTCCCCCTCACACTCTTCGTGGATCATGACGCTATCTGAGAAGACGCGACCGAAGCCAGCTCTTTTCGTGAGAACACTGCGAGGGACTCTGTTTAGTTTCCCCCTTGCCCTTTCCTCTGGGTGCACCGGAATAGAAACACATCAATGGGTTATCGCAGGTGCTTGGGAGTCAGCCGAAGGAGGTGTTTGTGCTTCAGGCCGACTCTGCAGACGTTGTTTCCAACCAGTCTCTATGAAGGGAACATACAAGAGTAGCCGCTCTCTGATGGTGGAGCAGCTGAAGTTGGCGATAACTATGAGAAATTTTGCAACAGAGCTGGAACAGAGTTGTCGAATTCATGGTTAAAACGCTCATTTTGTCGACTTTTTTTTTTAATTACATTTTATGGGGTACTGAAAACTAAAGAAGACCGCTCTATATCTGAGCTCTTCAAGTCTGCAGTTGTCTTCGTCTCCAGTTCTGAAGACAACCAGTAAGTCTCCGTGTGAGAAGAACGTCTTCTCAAGACGCACTCCAGCCTTTGGCTATCGCCACCCCACTCATGTGAAGGCTAGACGCTAAGATTTTCCACGTGGGCCAGGACTCATAAAGCATCAGGAACAGACATGAATCTGTACGCAAGCTTCAACATTCTGCGCAACTCTTAATGACGATGTTTATTTCCTCTGCAGACCGTTGCCATGGAAACGG
>JAWQFJ010001096.1:17500-32500 GCA_034096865.1 Theodoxus fluviatilis | reverse complement strand
TTCAAAGGTTGCCCTCGCGTTCATTACAGAAAACGTAGAGAAAAGTGGTGTCGAAACCTCCCCATTTTGATACACTACATTAGATTCGTAATTTTCCACACACAAACACACACTCACACGCACACACACACACACACACACACACACACAGAGAGAGAGAGAGAGAGAGAGAGAGAGAGAGAGAGAGAGAGAGAGAGGAGAGAGAGATGAGAGAGAAGAGGTAGAGAGAGGATGGGGGGGGGGGGATCCCCAGGACGGCCTCCGACCCGCCTTTCCCCCCCTCTGCGCCCCCCCCGGCGCACAGCCCCCCACGGACCGGGTTGGATCTATAAAACCCACGTGAATGTACCATCCAACACCAGCAAAATCTACTGTAGGGGTGAACCATAGTGCAGACCGGCAAACCAAGCAGGTAGTGTGAGTTTTGACTACAGTTGTATAGTAAGGGATCGGGGCCCCCGAGGACGGACGGACGGAACGGACAGAAGCAGACAGACGGACAGACAGAATCATACACACAGAGAGAGAGGAGAGAACGCGAGTGAGAGGAAGTGAGTGATTCAGTAGAGAGAAGGGATAGTGTTAGTAGGCAGGAAGTGTGACGGTTAGGGTTGGTTGTAGTTGTATGAAGGAAGTAGGTATACAGAGGGAGTGATAGTGGTAAGGGATGGTTGCGGGGAGAGTGGTGTGTGGTGTGTGGTGATGTAGTAGTCGCGAATGGTAAGCACACTGGTGAGCTTTCGGATTGTGTACGTGTGGGGTGTGTTACCTTTGAGTGATTACATGAGGGCTTCCGATTGTATACAGAGAAGCAGACGGGGTGGCAGAACGAGCTTGATGCTGGGCGAGGCTGAGGTTGTTGTGCGATAGGGGGGAATAGGACGAGGATCGCGAAAGGTAGGGACGAAGAGACTGAGGTGACACTAAATTACAGCGAATGAAAGGTGAATAGATTTCATGGACTGTGCTCTATAGAAAGTGAAGAAAGAAGACTAATCAAATTATGAATGCATCCAAAAAAGAAAGTACGTACTAGAGAGATGGAGCCCACGGCCTTGGGGAGAGTACGCTGAGCAGAGAGAAAGACGATAGGTCTTTTCTAAGGGGGAGGGTTGGTGCAGCTTTGACTGAGCCAACCACTTGCAGCACGTGCAGACGCAAGGTGTATACAGCAACTGGTAATCTCGGGAAATCAATCTGCCAGAAGAACAGCCCGGCGCTCTGTTGTAGGCAAGCAAGTGCAGGCGTGATGGGTGGGTGACTACACCAGCTAATTGACCTCAGGTAGGAAAAGATAAACACTTCCTGACAAGTGACAGCAACCAGAAAACCTTTAACCACCCACAAGAGAGCGCGAGAAGGGGAGGACGCGATACAGAGAGTGAAGTTGTGTTTTTGTCTGACTGGAGAATGAGGAGCCTCGCTTGTCGTCTATGACGGGGGGGAGGGGGGGCTGGGTGGGTATGGGGCGCTGTGGGAAGAAGGGCTTTGAGGTGAGTTCGCGATGGGAGTGGGCAGAGTGCGGTGTAGGAAGAGGTGAGAGGGGTGCGGACCGGAGGAGCGAGGAGGAAGGGAGCGAGTAGAGGAGTGACACGAGAGGTATGCGGAGGTGCATGTGGGGTGGGGAGAGAAGACTAGGAGATGACGGTGCCGACCCCCGGAGTCTCCCCCGAGGGAGAGGATGGTGAGAATGTGGTACGATGAGGAGGGGAGGGGGACTGGGACGAGGAGGAAGCTGAGTGCATCCCAGTCGATAATAGAGACTAGGGGTACGCAGCAGGAAGGAGTGGAGAGACTGAGCAGAGCTCCACGACTGTTGAGCCGCACCAGAAGAGACAGACGAGAAGTTAGGGAAATGTAATGGGATTTTGTCAAAGGAACCAGCCTCTGGCGTAGATCGCCATCCAAGACATGGTTTATGCATGGTTATGAGGAGAGAGAAATCAACAAAAACCAAAGTCGCAAGCCCCACCACTGTTCAGCAACGAAGGCAATTCCGAAGGCGCCAATTCGTGATACGAAATTGAGAGAAGAAGACCACCGCTCTACCTTTTATGCCGTGATTAGAGCACTTTCCCATGTTCTATGAACATGAAGTGTGTTATGATGAACGTATGAGTCTTGGTCCTGTCACTGGTCCCACTTCTGAGGAATAGTTCGAAACATCCCTTATGAGAACAAAAAAAGGGTGGAGGTTACTAAAGAAATAGAAATTGACGGAGTGAAGAAGTGGGAAATTTGGTAGCGAAAGAGAAAGAAAAAAAAAGGAGTGAATTATAGAAAACATGTGGGGATGGGTAAAATAAATGAACAAAAGTGGGGAGAGGTGAAGAATCAAGAGTACAAAAGGGAAACTGAAAAATAGCGTAGAGAAGGGAAAAAAGTGGATGTTGAGAGAGGACCTTAAGTGAGGAGCCGAACAGATANNNCTTCAGCCATCAACAATAATGCTTACTTCCGGTTGCTGATACATGCGCTACTTAACAGAGTGCACGTTTTAAACGAACAAAATCATCAAATCAACAAAACAGGTGACAAATTATAATAAAACGTGTTTCAAAATCATGTTTTAATGGTCTTTAAACTTCATATCAATATTGAAAATACTGATTTCAACTACGCAAAGATTCATCCGCAGGTCAGTCGCCGCGAGGCAAGTAGTACCAGTGATAAGACTGGCCTTTGCTAGCCGAAGCTGGAAATCTGTGGTGCATCTCCTATGATAGAGTACTCCTTGGTATGAACATATTTTCATTGCTGTTTTGCTTTTGAAGATCTGAGCCTTTTTAAAGCTTTACAACTCTTTTACAATTCTTAAGGTGAGCTGTAACTCACAAAGATATCAAGTTATGGCAGTTTCCGCCATCGTCGTCATGCTAAACAAACGTTTAGCAAGAACACGTATGTCTCGATTATTATAAACGAAAATTTTGGTGTGGCTTCTATGTCTACATCGTGTTTGTGCGCTGCTGTTCGATTGACAATTCTGCCAGGGTAGGCAATGAGTGATGACAAAATTGCAACACCAGCGTCAAGATAATTCGCCGATCAAATTGTTTTTGCAAAGTATCTTTCTTTTAGAAGTAGTGTATCAATTCCTAAAAGAATGGAGAGAAAAGCAAAAAAAAAAAAGACTATATTTTCCCATAGTAAACATGCATCACCTTGTCGAGACCCAGTTTTAAAGTAATAAGGGGAACATAAAACATCAGCAAAGAAACAGCATATCTCTTCTGTTTTCTTACTGAAAACTACCGTTATGTTATCCAACACTCTGTCATCAAGCAAACTCACAGCGTTACTGCACTAGCCATTCTTTCTCATCCATCTACCATCTTATCTCATCTCATCTCATCCTTCTTTTAACCCTAATTATTAATTTAAAACAGTAGTCGATGTGGAATCGAACCACGTACCTTGCATTTACGAGGCTGTCTTCGTGTGTCCTGACGATGTAGGCGCTCTGTCGGTCTGCCAGGGTCTTCTGGCGCCGCCTGTCCTTCCTGGAGGCAAACCTCCTTCTGGAGCAGCACAGCCATTGCCATAGCGACGGCATGGCTGCCAGGGGCTGTAGGGCAAGAATATGGCAGTCAGGCTGGAGTCATGAGAGCACACAGTAATACACATATGGTAACTGACATGCTTTCGGTAATGTTTTCTGATCCCCAGAAATTTTATGAAAAGATCAAAACGGCTACTTACACACATATCTTGAAAGTAGGTCACCTCTCCACCGAGAACACTACTTTAGACAGAAACATATTCGGAGAGAGAGAGACTCTACCTTCTCCTCACCGACACCTCCCTTCACCCCTCCTATTTTGCCTTTTGTTTTTGTTGTTGCTGTTGTTGTTGTATTCCCCTCCCCTATCGTATGCATGTCAATTATTGCAATTGTGGATGCGTTTTTTAAAACCAAAACGTGATTTTATTATTTTTTAACAAAGTGAAAAACTGTTTACAATGTGTATCAATGGACAAATATATAGATATAATTAAAAAATGGACAAGAAAGCAAATACAAATTGTATTATTATGCAACTCATCACCTATTACATGTACTGAGTATCTAAGAATATCACACTTCACACACACACACACACACGCACACACGTGCGCACGCGCGCGCACACACACACACACACACACACACACACACACACAGAGACTCACACACACGCTCACACACACCACACACCCCACACACAAGCAGACTCACACACCACGCTCACACACTCACACAGCACACACACCCCACACATCACACACACCCACACACACACACACACACACACACACACACCACACACACACAACACGATCCACACACACACACACACAACAAACACAACACGCACGCAAGCACGCACACACACACTGTGGCGCATGCACCAACACGGTGCCCAATGCTCGCATCAGCATGGCACCCACCACACCATCACAGCACCACACACACACACACACACACGACTACAGGGCCATTCGATAACGCTTTTACAGACACTTGACCACGAACAACGATACAGACAGGCAACATGCACACAGTCAGGTACCAGCACCAACTGCACTCCATGGAGAGTATTCCAGCCTGATGCTTCCTCATGACAGCATTCACAGGTTAGCTGCTCTCCAGCGTTCCTCCATCGCCCTCACAGGTCCCCAGCATTACTCCCCTCACAGGTCCCCAGCATTACTCCCCTCACAGGTCCCCAGCATTACTTCCCTCACAGCTCCCCAGCATTACTCCCCTCACAGGTCCTCAGTATTACTCCCCTCACAGCTCCCCAGCATTACTCCCCTCACAGGTCCCCAGTGTTACTCCCCTCACAGGTCCCCAGCATTACTCCCCTCACAGGTCCCCAGTGTCACTCCCCTCACAGGTCTCCAGCATTACTCCCCTCACAGGTCCCCAGTGTTACTCCCCTCACAGCTCCCCAGTATCACTCCCCTCACAGGTCCCCAGTATTACTCCCCTCACAGGTCCCCAGCATCACTCCCCTCACAGGTCCCCAGTATTACTCCCCTCACAGGTCCCCAGTATCACTCCCCTCACAGGTCCCCAGTGTTACTCCCCTCACAGGTCCCCAGCATTACTCCCCTCACAGGTCCCCAGTATCACTCCCCTCACAGGTCCCCAGTATTACTCCCCTCACAGGTCTCCAGCATTCCTCCCCTCACAGGTCCCCAGTATCACTCCCCTCACAGGTCCCCAGTATCACTCCCCTCACAGGTCCCCAGTGTCACTCCCCTCACAGGTCCCCAGTATTTCTCCCCTCACAGGTCCCCAGTATTTCTCCCCTCACAGGTCCCCAGTATCACTCCCCTCACAGGTCCCCAGTATCACTCCCCTCACAGGTCCCCAGCATTACTCCCCTCACAGGTCCCCAGTATCACTCCCCTCACAGGTCCCCAGTATTACTCCCCTCACAGGTCTCCAGCATTCCTCCCCTCACAGGTCCCCAGTATCACTCCCCTCACAGGTCCCCAGTATCACTCCCCTCACAGGTCCCCAGTATCACTCCCCTCACAGGTCCCCAGTATTACTCCCCTCACAGGTCCCCAGTATCACTCCCCTCACAGGTCCCCAGTACTACTCCCCTCACAGCTCCCCAGTATCACTCCCCTCACAGGTCCCCAGTATCACTCCCCTCACAGGTCCCCAGTATCACTCCCCTCACAGGTCCCCAGTATCACTCCCCTCACAGGTCCCCAGTATCACTCCCCTCACAGGTCCCCAGTATTACTCCCCTCACAGGTCCCCAGTATTACTCCCCTCACAGGTCCCCAGCATTACTCCCCTCACAGGTCCCCAGTATTACTCCCCTCACAGGTCCCCAGTATTACTCCCCTCACAGGTCCCCAGTATTACTCCCCTCACAGGTCCCCAGTATTACTCCCCTCACAGGTCCCCAGTATCACTCCCCTCACAGGTCCCCAGTATTACTCCCCTCACAGGTCCCCAGCATTACTCCCCTCACAGGTCCCCAGCATTACTCCCCTCACAGGTCCCCAGTATTACTCCCCTCACAGGTCCCCAGTATTACTCCCCTCACAGGTCCCCAGTATTACTCCCCTCACAGGTCCCCAGTATTACTCCCCTCACAGGTCCCCAGTATTACTCCCCTCACAGGTCCCCAGTATCACTCCCCTCACAGGTCCCCAGTATCACTCCCCTCACAGGTCCCCAGTATCACTCCCCTCACAGGTCCCCAGCATTACTCCCCTCACAGGTCCCCAGTATTACTCCCCTCACAGGTCCCCAGTATCACTCCCCTCACAGGTCCCCAGTATCACTCCCCTCACAGGTCCCCAGTATCACTCCCCTCACAGGTCCCCAGTATCACTCCCCTCACAGGTCCCCAGTATCACTCCCCTCACAGGTCCCCAGTATTACTCCCCTCACAGGTCCCCAGTATTACTCCCCTCACAGGTCCCCAGTATTACTCCCCTCACAGGTCCCCAGTATTACTCCCCTCACAGGTCCCCAGTATTACTCCCCTCACAGGTCCCCAGTATTACTCCCCTCACAGGTCCCCAGTATCACTCCCCTCACAGGTCCCCAGTATCACTCCCCTCACAGGTCCCCAGTATCACTCCCCTCACAGGTCCCCAGTATCACTCCCCTCACAGGTCCCCAGTATCACTCCCCTCACAGGTCCCCAGCATCACTCCCCTCACAGGTCCCCAGTATCACTCCCCTCACAGGTCCCCAGTATCACTCCCCTCACAGGTCCCCAGTATCACTCCCCTCACAGGTCCCCAGTATTACTCCCCTCACAGGTCCCCAGTATCACTCCCCTCACAGGTCCCCAGTATCACTCCCCTCACAGGTCCCCAGTATCACTCCCCTCACAGGTCCCCAGTATCACTCCCCTCACAGGTCCCCAGCATTACTCCCCTCACAGGTCCCCAGCATTACTCCCCTCACAGGTCTCCAGCATTACTCCCCTCACAGGTCCCCAGTATTACTCCCCTCACAGGTCCCCAGTATCACTCCCCTCACAGGTCCCCAGTATCACTCCCCTCACAGGTCCCCAGTATCACTCCCCTCACAGGTCCCCAGTATCACTCCCCTCACAGGTCCCCAGTATTACTCCCCTCACAGGTCCCCAGCTTTACTCCCCTCACAGGTCCCCAGTATTACTCCCCTCACAGGTCTCCTGTATCACTCCCCTCACAGGTCCCCAGTATTACTCCCCTCACAGGTCCCCAGTATCACTCCCCTCACAGGTCCCCAGTATCACTCCCCTCACAGGTCCCCAGTATCACTCCCCTCACAGGTCCCCAGTATCACTCCCCTCACAGGTCCCCAGCATTACTCCCCTCACAGGTCCCCAGTATTACTCCCCTCACAGGTCCCCAGCATTACTCCCCTCACAGGTCCCCAGTATCACTCCCCTCACAGGTCCCCAGCATTACTCCCCTCACAGGTCCCCAGTATTACTCCCCTCACAGGTCCCCAGTATCACTCCCCTCACAGGTCCCCAGTATCACTCCCCTCACAGGTCCCCAGCATTACTCCCCTCACAGGTCCCCAGTATTACTCCCCTCACAGGTCCCCAGTATTACTCCCCTCACAGGTCCCCAGCATTACTCCCCTCACAGGTCCCCAGTATTACTCCCCTCACAAGTCCCCAGTATCACTCCCCTCACAAGTCCCCAGTATTACTCCCCTCACAGGTCCCCAGTATTACTCCCCTCACAGGTCCCCAGTATCACTCCCCTCACAGGTCCCCAGTATTACTCCCCTCACAGGTCCCCAGCTTTACTCCCCTCACAGGTCCCCAGTATTACTCCCCTCACAGGTCTCCTGTATCACTCCCCTCACAGGTCTCCTGTATCACTCCCCTCACAGGTCCCCAGTATCACTCCCCTCACAGGTCCCCAGTATCACTCCCCTCACAGGTCCCCAGTATCACTCCCCTCACAGGTCCCCAGCATTACTCTCCTCACAGGTCCCCAGTATTACTCCCCTCACAGGTCCCCAGCATTACTCCCCTCACAGGTCCCCAGCATTACTACCCTCACAGGTCCCCAGTATCACTCCCCTCACAGCTCCCCAGCATTACTACCCTCACAGGTCCCCAGTATCACTCCCCTCACAGGTCCCCAGTATCACTCCCCTCACAGGTCCCCAGTGTCACTCCCCTCACAGGTCCCCAGTATCACTCCCCTCACAGGTCTCCAGCATTACTCCCCTCACAGGTCTCCAGCATTACTCCCCTCACAGGTCCCCAGTATCACTCCCCTCACAGGTCCCCAGTATCACTCCCCTCACAGGTCCCCAGTATTACTCCCCTCACAGGTCTCCAGCATTACTCCCCTCACAGGTCCCCAGTATCACTCCCCTCACAGGTCCCCAGTATCACTCCCCTCACAGGTCCCCAGTATCACTCCCCTCACAGGTCCCCAGTGTCACTCCCCTCACAGGTCCCCAGTGTCACTCCCCTCACAGGTCCCCAGTATTACTCCCCTCACAGGTCTCCAGCATTACTCCCCTCACAGGTCCCCCGTTTTACTCCCCTCACAGGTCTCCAGCATTACTCCCCTCACAGGTCCCCAGTATTACTCCCCTCACAGGTCCCCAGTATTACTCCCCTCACAGGTCCCCAGTGTTACTCCCCTCACAGGTCCCCAGTATCACTCTCCTCACAGGTCCCCAGTATTACTCCCCTCACAGGTCTCCAGCATTCCTCCCCTCACAGGTCCCCAGTATCACTCTCCTCACAGGTCCCCAGTATTACTCCCCTCACAGGTCTCCAGCATTACTCAGGGATAATATAGTTCAGCGAAAGCACCTTGCCCAAAATGCGACTCCAGGATTCGTGGAGAGTCGAACACTGCACCATTTAGACGTGAGCGATTGCAGGACAGCATCTTAACCACTAAACTTGATCACCAGCAAATGGATGGATGGATGGATGGATAGATGGAGAGATGATGGATTGGTGGATGTTGGATGGATGGATGGACGGACGAACGGATGGATGCATAGGTGGATGGATGCATACGTGGATGGATGCATGGGTGGATGGACGCATGGGTGGATGGATGCATGCATGGATGGATTCATGGATGGATGTATGCATGGATGGATGCATGGATGGATGGATGAATGGAATGGATGGAAAGATGAGGATAGATGGATGGATGGTGGAAGGACAGATGAATAGATTGAGTTTTACGGCCCATCAGCCACTGCAGGCTATTGAAGACCATTGATCACGAAAATACCATTAGAGGAGGTTAGAAAAAGAGAAAGTCGAGTCACAATTTCCCTAATTATTCGCCTCTCACCAACTGTGCAGGGAGACGTGGCGTGTCTATTCTCACCTCCAACCCACAGGGAGACGTGGCGTGTCTATTCTCACCCCCAACCCACAGGGAGACGTGGCGTGTCTATTCTCACCCCCAACCCACAGGGAGACGTGGCGTGTCTATTCTCACCCCCAACCCACAGGGAGACGTGGCGTGTCTATTCTTACCCCCAACCCACAGGGAGAGGATCCGTAGCGGCATACAGGTTGACAAAGGAGCAGATACTGCGCACATACGTTGACAAAAATAGACAAAAGTAGGAGGCAATCTGTTGTCCGATTTGGCAAAACCAGGATTAAGTCTATTTCTAAAGGCACGGAAAAACACGCACAGTTGGAAAGTTGAACCTTCAATGTTATACCAAATGTGTTACAGTTACAAAGTTACAGCGAATGAAAGAGTGTACAGTAGGTCCGGAAAAACCACTTTCGAGAAAAATGACTTTACAGTTTGAACTTATTTAACACACTTCAACATTAAAGGCATGTAGGCAACGGACACGGTAACCCTCAATAAACCCGTTTAAAATCTATTTATCAGTGGAATTTGTGAAAATCCTAAAATATGTTATACATAATTGTTTAATCAACTCGAAAATGACATAAAACCCGTTTCATCTTAGGTAGGTCCCAACCTGTCTTTCTTAGCCATACAGCAAAAGCGACTTAACCCTCGTTTTGCCAGAATGAGTGACGTGTGGATAAAGGAGGAGGCAATTTTGACTGAATCAACAGTAGCGGGAACAGCAGCAAGAACACGCACAGCAACACTAGAGGCTGATAAGATTGAGACATGTGACAAGTAGGAATTAGAGGACAAGCAGGCAGACTTAAGGCCACGAGGTTTCCTTTCCTTATGCTGTGCTGTGTGTCCTGTGAAGTATCTGTTCCAATGTAGGTCAGTTTACCAAGTCCCATGTGCAGTCTCCATTCTACATCATTTCCTGCATCACCATTCTATCCTTTGCATGTGCGTCAAGTCCATCATCCCCCCCCCCTCTCTCTCTCTCTCTCTCTCTCTCTCTCTCTCTCTCTCTCTCTCTCTCTCTCTCTCTCTCTCTCTCTCTCTTTCTCCTCGCCCACCTCCCAATAACCCCATTTCTCTGCCACATAAAACGAGGTCCAAGGAGATTTGGGGGTGTCAATGACGTCATTCAGCCCGAGATCGCAGAGCCAATCAGCCTAGATCGATTGATCTCCTCGCCTGGGCAGATCAAAGCGTGCCGAGGCGGGAATCTGACAGAGGCACGCCAAAAGACAGATATGGGGTCTTCCATTGCAGACAAAAGACAATCTACGGCCGTGTGGCGCCAAACACTGAGAGTCCACGGTGCCTGCAGTCCTGATCCCAAGAGTTCACGAGTCGTAAACAAGTCGCCATGTGTTTGTGTGGCAAACACGAAGACGAGTTTATCTGCGGGAAGCAGAATACGTTGTGCCGTGTGCTGGGCAGTCATTGAGTGTGTGTGAACAGGTGAAACCAAAGTGGGCGTGGCTTGTTTGCTCGGGTTGTGTGCGACGTGGAGAGAGAGAGAGAGAGAGAGAGAGAGAGAGAGAGAGAGAGAGAGAAAGAGAGAGAGGTAGAGAGAAAGAGGGAAGGATAGAGAGAGAAGGAGAAAGAGAGAGAAGAGGAAGGGGGAGAGAGATAGATAGGAAGAGACAGAGAGAGAGAGAGAGAGAGAGAGAGAGAGGGGGGAGGGATGGAGGGAGAGAGAACGAACGAACGAACGAACGAACTTTATTTTACAAGGGTAGTGAATCAGGCAGTAGTGCCTTTAGTACATTCAGCCCTTGAGGCAGAATATATTCAAATGTGGTAAGAGAGAGAGAGAGAGAGAGAGAGAGAGAGAGAGAGACAGAGAGACAGAGAGACAGAGAGAGAGAGAGAGAGAGAGAGAGAGAGAGAGAGAGAGAGAGAGAGAGAGAGAGAGAGAGAGAGAGAGAGAGAGAGAGATGCATAGAAAATAAATTGTCGCATATTTATGATTGTCCTCTTCTATCACACAGTTGGACACATGATGAATGAATACAAATGTTACAGGTGACAGCAGCCGATTTCATCATGGGGAGTACCTGGCAATCTCAACATCCCTGATGTAATGCAGACAGTCAGGCCGAGGGACAGACAATCAGTCAGACAATCTCTCCCATTGGAAAAGCAGCAGTCGCGTCGGGAGCTAGGTCTACTGGGCCTACAAAGATCTGTGACTTTGATAGTGCCATCCTTGCTGGCAACATCAAAGAGGACCATTGCGAAAAGGCACTCCGAGCACTTACAGGTAATGTAGTTCACTGCCCGAGGGTGTGCAACACCCAAAGTAAAGAGAGAGAAGGGCGGGGGCAGAGGAGAGGGGAAGGTTGGGATAAGAGGTTAGACTAGGACGCACAAAGGAGGCAGTCAGCTTCTTTTCAGCTAGAATGATACGCTTAAAGTGCTTTTTCTTAATTAAGCTCCACGGGAGGCCGCTTATTTGTCTGGGGCGAGTTTTATAAGCTAGTATCTCGCGAGGATTGGCAAGGAACGCTAGAAAAGTGCGAGACAAGTGCGTTCCGTGGAGCTTCTCGCTCGCAAGGAAACGCGAGTTTTGGCGGGAGGGTTCAGAGGTACCTAGCAGAAGCTAGCGGGAAAATTCCAAATGGCGGAGACTATGCACATAGGTTTGATATTCGTCGATGGCAACGCCTTCAATGTGCATGTCACTGTCCATGAATGGAATAGATTACGTGCAAGTGAGTACTTGCTGTTCGAATATTCATGTGCATATATTATGGAGTATGTAAATATGTAATTCCAAGACAAATATCGTCTAAAAATCTTTATTGCTGCAACAATGAAGGAGCGTAAATAATTTCGCTTGCTCGCAGTCATGTTGTTCTCTCGGACGTTTGCCTTGCAAATTGATGACTGGCAGTTGCCTAAAGGCCTAGCCCTGGCTCGCCTCGCCTCGCCTCGCCTCGACTCGCTTGCAAAAAAATTCCTCACCAGCTAGGAGGTTAAGCAACGCGCCCCTGAAGGGGTTTGAGTCACTGCCATTAGAGGGCAAAGGCGTGGGTACGAAGCGTGCGACTGCAGAGGTGAGGTGAGGAAGATGCTTTGACACGATTAAAAAATCAATATTTAATCTTGAAAAATATGCCCGTGATCCTCTCCTTGGTTTCTAAGGTCGCGCTTTGTGAAACATTGACGAAATCTTTTTATTGATATGCAGAGAAACTTCACAGCATTGCACCGAAGAAATATTAAATCTTATGGGGTTTGTAAAGCTATTACATTGTCAAGTAAATTTATTCATCACATTTTAGAGTCGTTGAGTCATAGTAACAAGCAGCAGACAAGTAAAGGCCTCCACACACGAGGCAACTCCACTCCGGCAACTCGATTGCTTGCCATACATTGCTTCGTGTGCGATGTCGGTTGAAAGCACCTGCATTCCAAGCAACTTTCCACGCCACCAGCAACTGATTTGCTCGTGTGTAAACCTGTTCTAGTTTGGGAGCAGTGGCGTGCCACTCTTTGTGAATCCACCAATCACCGGGCGACTTTAGACCCTCGTTCTCGCGTTCTCGCGACTATTGCACATTTAATGGCGGACCTGTTTACGCTTCGCACAGAAAACGCTGTATTTGGAGATACTAGAAAACCATCTAAAGAAAATGTAAGCCATGAACAGCATTAATTTATCAAAGCTGTATGTTGAATGCATCAAAAGGTCGTGAAAGCTCCTACATTTTAAAAATGGAAATGCGGGTCAATGCACCTTCAAACCGAAGCATCGCTGTTGACATTGGTTACAAAGCTAGTGTTGTCTCATGTCTGATACCACGAATACGATACATTTAAATTGCATCTGTGTTATGAAAATACTGTTCAGATTAAATTGATTAATTAATTGATGCCCAACCAGCTGCAACAATTCCTGAAAATGTTCATGGCTCATTCGAAGGAAAGTTCTTGTTGCCTTGAGATCTTCGTTGAGGAGCTCTTGTAGCAGACACGAGTAGGCACCATGCCTTGGTCGTTTTGTCAACCATTCACGAGACCAACACGATCTTTTTCTCTTTTTACTTTGCATAGATGACGAAGTACTGTCGCCATTGTCACTCTAAGTTTCAGTCATGCTAGGGCAAGCCTTCGGGGGAGAGATGCAGAGCTTCTTGAGTGCAAGCGCGGGAATTAATACGCTTCCAAAAATACAGCGTGGCGAGAGGTGAAAGGTCACAGTGAAAGCGTGTGCGAGCTCAGTCTCCAGCATTGCCTGCCACATGGCAAGCAACCGGCCGCAAGCAACGTGGCAAGAGACTTTGGTTGCCTCGTGTGCGAAGGCCTTAAGTCTTTCATACGTTGTCAATACAACAAAAACTCTATCATTGTAACATTGAAAATGAGTACGTACATGTAAGTCACGAAAAAGTTAGGTGTCAGAAATAAACAAATAATATAAACACAAAAAAATGAACTTAGTACGAAATGAAACCACAATATTCTCAAATACAAAGAAAAATCATGAAGTGTCACTGAAAGGTAAATCTCACTCTAATGATGAAATATAACATTTCAAACAAAGAGTGACAAGGGTCTTTATCAGGTCCTCGACCTTTCAATGAAAACACCAAGACATAGTTTTTACAACAGCAGGCAACTAACATCAATTTGACCTTTGTATGAAAGCTCCAAGGCAGAGAAAACTTGAACCTTTTCTACGTCGTTTTCCGTGTTTATGGCATGTTCCTCTTTCACATCCAACACAAAAGAACAACCCCGTTGAGTTAGACCTCTCTGCATAATCCCAACACACGCGCGAGTCCTCGTGACGGTGCTGTAGGTAACTAGGATAGGTCTTTTCCTCCCCACTCTCTCTCTCTCTCTCTCTCTCTCTCTCTCTCTCTCTCTCTCTCTCTCTCTCTCTCTGTAAACCAGCGCAGCTGTTTTTCTGTGTACACATGGGGTCGCATTGCCGTGGAGTTCTTTGCTGGACATTAACGCTTGCGTGGGTCCATTGATGTCGAGAGTTATGTGCCTGGCGAGAATGCAGGTACGATCAACGTGCCTTTATACCTCCCCCATGATCTTTTATCTACTCCCAATACTCCCTTCTCTCGTTTTCTCACTCCCACCCCTCCCCCCGTCCCCCTCTAAACATCCCCCTCCCCTTCCCTCACTCCCACCCCTTCCCCCTTCTAAGTACCCCCCTCCCCTTCACTCACTCCCACCCCTCCCCCCTTTTCTCTAAATACCCCCCTCCCCTTCCCTCACTCCCACCCCTTCCCCCTTTCCTCTGAACACCCCCTCCCTCTAAACACGTCCCTCCCCTTCCCTCATTCTCACTCCTTCCCTCTCCCTCGAAATACCCCCCTCCCTCTAAACACCCCCCTCCCCTTTTCTCACTCCCATCCATGACCCCCAGATCTTTTCCCCTCGCTTCACCGCCCAAAGAGACACGCGGAGGCATCGAGAGATTGCTGAAGGGTGGAGTCACACTGAGACGAATGTTAACCGTGCAGTAGGAAACCTCAACATACACATGTACTTAATGGGTGTATCAGAAGCAAGAAGTAGTTACTGGCCGGACTACTCTAGAAGCACAGTCTGCATTTGGTGTATGTACTTCGTGCGTTTGTATGTCTCCATAGGACCTGTGGTATGAACTCAAATATTAACAACTTTAATGGAGTAAGCTGATAA
>JAWQFJ010001096.1:0-2500 GCA_034096865.1 Theodoxus fluviatilis | reverse complement strand
GACATGTTACCTTTACCACGACTTCGTTTTGTTGAGCGGTAGGTGGTGGGGTGGGTCGGTGAGGAAAACAAAGGAGTGAGAATAAACATGAACATCGTTGTGAACTGTCTCCCCTGCAACGCATCTGATGACGATGGTGTGTCTGTAACCGGGGGGGGGGGGGGGGTGGGGGGGCGGGGGGGGGGGGGGGGGGTGGGGGGGGGGGGGGGGGGGGGGGGTGGGAGGGGGGGGGGGGGGGGCGGGAGACGTTACAGATGGGATGAGAGAAGGATAGAAGGGGGTGTCTCCAACACTTTGAGACGCCAGTGAAGAACAGGTACACGTGAAAGCAGTGATGGTGGTGAGGGATGACAAGGACAGGACACTATTATCAACAAGAATGCATCCCAACCCTCAAGCGACTGAATGCGTCCTCGTTCTGCTCAGACCACCCTCTTGTAGGAACAAATCTAGATAAGGCCAAAATTCTAGAGAGAAAAAAATTCTGGTTACGGTATCAAGGGGGGAAAATGTCGATAGGTCGGCTCGAACTTGAATTTTAAAATATAGTAGAAGAGGCCAGATTGAACATGAATCACAATTTCTCCTTCGCTGAAAAAAGGTTATTTGACTGAAACAGTGGACTTCCTGGGCGCTCACTGAGTGGAAAGTATGAGACAGCACACACTTCGTGAGTCCGTCCATTTCTTCCCCCTTTTTTGTCGTTGCACGATTCTTAAAGATGTTTAGGGTCGACAGAAAAAAAAAAAACTAGGGTCGGTCGGGTTACAGTTAAAAAAAAAATTTGGGGGGGGGGGGGAGAGGGGGGGGAGGGGGGTGGGGGAGGGGGGGGGGGGGGGGGAGGGGGGTTGTGGGGGGGGGATGGGGGGGGCTGAAAAAACTTCAGAATGGGGTGGGTCCGTGAAGCCACGGAAGTGAAAATGACAGGCGCGCGAGTGAATCTCGCATCAGACGGGCTGAAATAATTATAATCAAATTTTAATGTTAAATCAGGGTACAAATGAGAGAACCGATTACAGGTTCTACGGAAGCTTCATGGAATGCCAGGATTTCCCCAGATATCTGTAAATTTGTGACAAGCAAACGTGTCAAGCAATAACGTAAACTGAATTCAGATGATTGGATTCATTTATGCGGTGCCATTCCTCGCGTTCGGCACTATCAAACGTGTATACGCAGAAATCACAAGCAACAAGTCTTAGGTAAAATAATAATCGATTAACATCCTTCTTCCCCCCCCCCCCCCTCCACCAATGAAACACACACACACACACACACACACACACACACACACACACACACACAAAACTAAAACCCCAACCCCAACACCCTTATGGTGAACATATTTTAAAGCAATTGCGTATTGTTAAGAAGAATGGATATCACTTGAAACGCAGGTTTATTTTTCGGAAGACCACAGAGCTATTCGCCAACCACGTCCACATGACATGTTTCGAATATACTCAGTAGAGGGAAAAAGGTAGTACCAGTGGTGGCAAATATGTACATCTGTTAGGGCTGGCTCGGTGGTAAAAAAAAAAAAAAATAACAACTAAAAAAAAAGCAAGTAGTAAAATGCATTGACTTAAACATATAGAAGAGGATGGGAGCCAGCAGTGATGTTCAGGAAGGGTAAGCTTAGTGTGGAGGAAGAAAGAGAGAGAGAGAGAGAGAGAGAGAGAGACGAGATGTAGGAGAGCGGAGAGAGAGAAGGCAGCAGAGCGAGAGAGTAAGGAGGGAGAGCGTGCGAGAAAGGAGAGAGAAGAGAGAGAGAACTCGAGCGTAGTAAGGGAGAGAGATGAGAGGGAGAGTGAGAGATGAGAGAGAGAGAGCTAGTCTAGGAGTAGAGGACGAGCTGAGAGAGAGAGAAAGAGAGAGAGATAGAGAGGGAGACAGACAGACAGACAGACAGACAGACACAAGGAAAGACAGAGACAGACACAGAAAGAGACATTATTAGGATGCAGAGGAAAGGTTGGAGGGGAAGACTGATTCTTCAGTTGTCTGAATGGCCATGGTTAACTAAAGGGCTCAGACCCCATACCCCACGCTCATGCTGAGGAGGGAGTGAATGAGAGGGAGGGAGGGAGGGTAGGGAAGGGAGTGGAATGAGCTAAGTCACCTGCCGTAGACGTGTGTGGTGTAGGTGTGTAGGGTGTGTGTGTGTGTGTGGATTAGCTGTGTGCTCGACTGTGTGTAGTGTTGTGTGTGTGGTGTGTGCTGTGTGAGTGGTGTGCAGTGTGTTGTCGTGTGGTGTTGTGTGGTGTGGTGGGTGAGTGTGTGAGTGTGTGTGTGTGTGTGTGTGTGTGTGTGTGTGTGTGTGTGTGTGTGTGTGTGCGTTGTGCGTTTTTGTGGGTGTGTGTGTGTGTGTGTGTGTGTGTGTGTGTGTGTGAGTGAGTGTGAGTGTGAGTGCGCGTGCGTGCGTGCTTGCTTCACAGTCTGTCCGTTCGTTCGCACGACCGTTCATCTGTCCGTCCGTTCATTTGTCTGTCCGTCCATC
>JAWQFJ010001095.1:31890-61479 GCA_034096865.1 Theodoxus fluviatilis | reverse complement strand
CCCTCCTCCTCCTCCTCCTCCTCCTCCTCCTCCTCCTCCTCCTCCTCCTCCTCCTCCTCCTCCTCCTCCTCCTCCTCCTCCTCCTCCTCTCCTCCTCCTCCTCCTCCTCCGCCTCCTCCTCCTCCGTCCTACCTCCTCCTCCTCCTCCTCCTCCTCCTCCTCCTCCTCCCTCCTCCTTCCTCCCTCCTCCTCTCCTCCTCCTCCCTCCTCCTCCTCCTCCTTCCTCCTCCTCCTCCTCCTCCTCCTCCTCCTCCTCCTCCTCCTCCTCCTCCTCCTCCTCCTCCTCCTCGTCTCCTCCTCCTCCTCCTCCTCCTCCTCCTCCTCCTCCTCCTCCTCCTCCTCCTCCTCCTCCTCCTCCTCCTTCTCCTCCTCCTCCTCCTCCCTCCTCCTTCCTCCTCCTCCTCCTCCTCTCTCCTCCTCCCCTCCCCTCCTCCTCCTCCTCCTCCTCCTCCTCCTCCTCCTCCTCCCTCCTCCTCCTCCTCCTCTCCTCCTCCTCCTCGCCTCTCCCTCCTCCTCTCCTCCTCCTTCCTCCTCCTCCTCCCTCCTCCTCCTCCTCCTCCTCCTCCTCCTCCTCCTCCTCTTCCAAGAGCTGTTCTGTCTTCCCTGTCTGTCTTCCAAGAGCTGTTCTGTCTTCCCTGTCTGTCTTCCAAGAGCTGTTCTGTTTTCCCTGTTTGTCTTCCAAGAGCTGTTCTGTCATCTCTGTATGTCTTCCAAGAGATGTTCTGTCTTCCTTGTATGTCTTCCAAGAGCTGTTCTGTCTTCCCTGTCTACCTTCCAAGAGCTGTTCTATCTTCCCTGTATGTCTTCCAAGAACTGTTCTGCCCTGTCTGCCTTCCAAGAGCTGTTCTGTTTTCCCTATCTGTCTTCCCTGTCTGTCTTACAAGAGCTGTTCTGTTTTCCCTGTCAATCTTTCAAGAACTTTGTTGTTTTCCCCAGAAAACTCTACAAGATCTGGACTGCAGACCGACTCAAGAAGACCTTCGCATACGCGGAGTCGCTAGAAGAGTTGAAGCAGAAAGGCGAGTTCTAAAAACAAATATTTGAATATTATTACTAGCCTTTCTTTTTTAACACAAAAAGTAATGCTTTAAAGAGGCATCCTTGCAGGGTTTTCCAGTAAGTGGCAACAAAGTATGGAATTAAGGGAGGGGGGGGGTGTTACGCACCTGATCTGTTTGTATGAATTAATGGGTACAGTCGTGTTGATTTAATATTTAACCTATATAATTTGTTTTGTTATACATAACAACCATTTCCATACGCTATTTTTTCATATAAAGCGCAATATTTTGTGCAAGTATTTTTTTAATAAGTAGGTTAAGTATCGACGCATCATTATTAAGTTTGATAATTAAAATTGTAACTATCTCCGTCCTATGCCAAAGTCATCGTCTTAGAAGTGCTAAAGACCCAATCCAAGTATTACATTTGAGAGAGAGAGAGAGAGAGAGAGAGAGAGAGAGAGAGAGAGAGATACAGAGAGAGAGAGACACACAGAGAGAGAGAGAGAGAGAGAGAGAGAGAGAGAGAGAGAAGAGGGACGGACGGACAGACGGACGGACGGACTGCCTGACTGACTGACTGACTGACGGACGGATAGACGGACGGACGGACGGACATGTATGTATGCATGTGCGTGCGTGCATGTGTGACTGTATGTATATATGTGTGACTGCGTCTGTGCGTATGTCTGTGTGTATTGTCTGTGTGTATGTCTGTATGTATGTATGTGCGTATAGTCTGTGTATGTGTCTGTGTATGTGACTGTATGTATATGTGTGTGTAAGTATGTGTGCATGACTGTGTGCACGTCTGTGTGTCTGTCTATGTGTCTGTCTGTGTGTATGTCTGTGTGTATGTGTGTGTATGTCTGTGTGACTGTCAATGTGTCTCTGTGTATGGCTGTGTGACAGTGTGTTTGTCTGTGTGTATGTCTGTGTGTATGCCTATGTGACCCTGTGTCTGTGTGACTGTGTGTATATCTGTGTGTATGCCTATGTGACTGTGTTTGTGTGTATGTCTGTATGACTGTGTCTGTGTGACTGTCTGGATGTATCTGTGTGTATCTGTCTGTGTGTGTCTGTCTGTGTGTGTCTGTCTGTGTGTGTCTGTCTGTGTGTGTCTGTCTGTGTGTGTCTGTCTGTGTAAGTCTATCTGTGTATGTCTGTGCGTATGTCTGTGACTGTGTGTCTGTGACTGTGTGTCTGTGACTGTGTGTCTGTGACTGTGACTGTGACTGTGGACAGTGAGTCTGTGACTGTGACTGTGTGACTGTGACTGTGTGACTGTGTGTCTGTGAGTGTGTGACTGTGACTGTGTGACTGTGAGTGTGTGACTGTGACTGTGACTGTGTGACTGTGTGTCTGTGACTGTGTGACTGTGACTGGGTGATTGTGGACAGGCCGAGACAAGCTGGGTCTACGGGGACCACTGCGAGTGCTGGTGGAGGAGGACGGCACGGAGGTGGACAGTGACGTCACATTGGCCGCGGTCTCCGGACAGCCGCTGTTGCTGCTGACCGCCGCAGATTCCTGGACCTTCCCTCACTTGGACTTCGCCCTGCATCACCTCTAACCTCTCATCCTCTCGGACTTGGCTCTGCACCAACTTTGACCTCTCACCCTCTCGGACTTGGCCCTGCACCACCTTTGACCTCTCACCCTCTCGGACTTGGCCCTGCACCACCTTTGACCTCTCACCCTCTCGGACTTGGCTCTGCACCAACTTTGACCTCTCACCCTCTCGGACTTGGCCCTGCACCACCTTTGACCTCTCACCCTCTCGTGTCTCCCCTTTTCAAAGGCCTTCCCACCTGGTGTTGTCTTGTTGAAGTGACCTGAAAGAGTCATACCAGTTGTAACTCAGTATGTTTGAAATAAAAAGTTTCTTTCAAAAGACAACTGCATGGTCTGTTACTTCTATGCCAGTCACTTGCTGGAACCCATCGTGTCTGAAATACTGTTTGGTATGTTATAATTATTTTTTTTAAACGTTATTGTCTGTTACTCCTATGCCAGTCACATTCTGGATTCTAGTGTGTTTGAAATGAAACGTTTGCTTCAAATGACGACTGCGTTGTCTGTTTTATTTCAAACACTTTGGATTACAGCGTCTGATTCAAAAGATCACCGTATGATCTGTTACATCCTTAATGGTCTTTTACATCTATATCTGCCGCAATTTGTAGTCTATTGTGTTAGAAATATATTTTTGGTATCTATTTACATATATATTTACGTAGTGCGATTAACCCTTGTATGCGGCCAAGCGCCAGCATCGGGTTGGAATACTCCCCAGGGAGCGGAGTTGGTGCTGGTACCTGACTGTGTGCGTCTTAAATGTCTGTCACTATGTTTGTTGTGAGGGACCAGTAAGAATTGATCAAGATGCCCAGTGAACAGGGGGTAAAGTGTAAAGCGGTTTGAGACCCAAACAAAGGGTGTAAGTCGCTACAGAAAACCACACCTTTACCTTTTCAAAAAATAGTTATCTATAAAAACACTGTGTGGTCTGTTACTTCCATGTCAGTAACATCTTGAAATCTCCTGTTTTGAAATATACTGTTTATTATGTAAAAAAACACACAACTTTTTTTGGGTTTGTTATGTTGCGACTTGTCTCCTTTCACAAAGTCCTGTTGATACGGGGTTTCTCCTAGCTTTCCACGGGGTTTCTCCTAGCTTGCGCCACGGGGTTTCTCCTAGCTTGCCACGGGGTTTCTCCTAGCTTGTCACGGAGTTTCTCCTAGCTTGTCACGGGGTTTCTCCTAGCTTGCACGGGGTTTCTCCTAGCTTGTCACGGAGTTTCTCCTAGCTTGCCACGGGGTTTCTCCTAGCTTGCCACGGGGTTTCTCCTGGCTTGCCACGGGGTTTCTCCTGGCTTGCCACGGGGTTTCTCCTGGCTTGCCACGGGGTTTCTCCTAGCTTGACACGCGGTTTCTCCTGGCTTGCTACGGGGTTTTTCCTAGCTTGCGCCACGGGGTTTCTCCTAGCTTGTCACGCGGTTTCTCCTGGCTTGCCACGGGGTTTCTCCTAGCTTGCCACGGGGTTTCTCCTAGCTTGCACGGGGTTTCTCCTAGCTTGCACGGGGTTTCTCCTAGCTTGTCACGGGGTTTCTCCTAGCTTGCCACGGGGTTTCTCCTAGCTTGCCACGGGGTTTCTCCTAGCTTGCCACGGGGTTTCTCCTAGCTTGCCACGGGGTTTCTCCTAGCTTGCCACGGGGTTTCTCCTAGCTTGCCACGGGGTTTCTCCTAGCTTGCCACGGGGTTTCTCCTAGCTTGTCACGGGGTTTCTCCTAGCTTGCGCCACGTGGTTTCTCCTAGCTTGCCACGGGGTTTCTCCTAGCTTGCACCACGGGGTTTCTCCTAGCTTGCCACGGGGTTTCTCCTAGCTTGCACGGGGTTTCTCCTAGCTTGCACGGGGTTTCTCCTAGCTTGCACGGGGTTTCTCCTAGCTTGCACGGGGTTTCTCCTAGCTTGCACGGGGTTTCTCATAGCTTGCGCCGCGATATCTAACTCCACAATATCCGGTGGTCGTTTTCAAAAAACTTCATTTACGCACTGGTCGATACACAGCGGCAAAAATCAGTAATCTGCAGTAGGCTACCATAATGACATCACTCTCGAGACTGGATTCTCGGAGGACAGAATCACTCCTTAAGGACTTTCACACTCGCTTATCTTCTTAGGCTCTCACCTGTTTCTGTCGTGTGCGCTCTCTCTCACATCTGCACTCACGCCTTTTCATACCTTGTGGGTGCTTCCTCTCTCTCTCACATCTGCACTCACGCCTTTTCATACCTTGTGGGTGCTTCCTCTCTCTCTCTCACATCTGCACTCACGCCTTTTCATACCTTGTGGGTGCTTCCTCTCTCTCACACCTGCACTCACGCCTTTTCATACCTTGTGGGTGCTTCCTCTCTCTCTCACACCTGTACTCACACCTTTTCATACCTTGTGTGCGCTCTCTCTCACACCTGCACTCACGCCTTTTCATACCTTGTGGGTGCTTCCTCTCTCTCTCACATCTGCACTCACGCCTTTTCATACCTTGTGGGTGCTTCCTCTCTCTCTCTCACATCTGCACTCACGCCTTTTCATACCTTGTGGGTGCTTCCTCTCTCTCACCACCTGCAACTCATGCTTTTCAGACCTTGTGGGTGCTTCCTCTCTCTCTCTCACATCTGCACTCACGCCTTTTCATACCTTGTGGGTGCTTCCTCTCTCTCTCTCACATCTGCACTCACGCCTTTTCATACCTTGTGGGTGCTTCCTCTCTCTCACACCTGCACTCATGCCTTTTCATACCTTGTGGGTGCTTCCTCTCTCTCTCTCACATCTGCACTCACGCCTTTTCATACCTTGTGGGTGCTTCCTCTCTCTCTCACCTGCACTCACGCCTTTTCATACCTTGTGGGTGCTTCCTCTCTCTCTCACACCTGCACTCACACCTTTTCATACCTTGTGTGCGCTCTCTCTCACACCTGCACTCACGCCTTTTCATAACTTGTGGGTGTTTTCTCTCTCTCTCTCACCTGCACTCACGCCTTTTCATACCTTGTGGGTGCTTCCTCTCTCTCTCACCTGCACTCACGCCTTTTCATACCTTGAGGGTGCTTTCTCTTTCTCTCTCACACCTGCACTCACGCCTTTTCATACCTTGAGGGTGCTTCCTCTCTCTCTCTCTCACCTGCACTCAAGCCTTTTCATACCTTGTGGGTGCTTCCTCTCTCTCTCTCACACCTGCACTCACGCCTTTTCATACCTTGTGGGTGCTTCCTCTCTCTCTTTCTCTCACCTGCACTCAAGCCTTTTCATACCTTGTGGGTGCTTCCTCTCTCTCTCTCACACCTGCACTCACGCCTTTTCATACCTTGAGGGTGCTTTCTCTTTCTCTCTCACACCTGCACTCACGCCTTTTCATACCTTGTGGGTGCTTCCTCTCTCTCTCTCACACCTGCACTCACGCCTTTTCATACCTTGAGGGTGCTTTCTCTTTCTCTCTCACACCTGCACTCACGCCTTTTTATACCTTGTGGGTGCTTCCTCTCTCTCTCTCACACCTGCACTCACACCTTTTCATACCTTGTGGGTGCTTCCTTTCTCTCTCTGTCACCTGCACTCATGCCTTTTCATACCTTGTGGGTGCTTCCTCTCTCTCTCTCACACCTGCACTCACACCTTTTCATACCTTGTGGGTGCTTCCTCTCTCTCTCACCTGCACTCACACCTTTTCATACCTTGTGTGCGCTCTCTCTCTCACCTGCACTCACGCCTTTTCATACCTTGTGGGTGTTTCCTCTCTCTCTCACACCTGCACTCAAGCCTTTTCATACCTTGTGGGTGCTTCCTCTCTCTCTCACACCTGCACTCACGCCTTTTCATTCCTTGTGGGTGCTTCCTCTCTCTCTCTCACCTGCACTCGCGCCTTTTCATACCTTGAGGGTGCTTCCTCTCTCTCTCTCACCTGCACTCAAGCCTTTTCATACCTTGTGGGTGCTTCCTCTCTCTCTCTCTCACCTGCACTCACGCCTTTTCATTCCTTGTGGGTGCTTCCTCTCTCTCTCACACCTGCACTCAAGCCTTTTCATACCTTGTGGGTGCTTTCTCTTTCTCTCTCACACCTGCACTCACGCCTTTTCATACCTTGAGGGTGCTTCCTCTCTCTCTCACCTGCACTCACACCTTTTCATACCTTGAGGGTGCTTCCTCTCTCTCGCACACCTGCACTCACGGCTTTTCATACCTTGTGGGTGCTTCCTCTCTCTCGCACACCTGCACTCACGCCTTTTCATACCTTGAGGGTGCTTCCTCTCTCTCGCACACCTGCACTCACGCCTTTTCATTCCTTGTGGGTGCCTCCTCTCTCTCTCACACCTGCACTCATGCCTTTTCATACCTTGTGGGTGCTTTCTCTTTCTCTCTCACACCTGCACTCACGCCTTTTCATACCTTGAGGGTGCTTCCTCTCTCTCTCACCTGCACTCACACCTTTTCATACCTTGAGGGTGCTTCCTCTCTCTCGCACACCTGCACTCACGGCTTTTCATACCTTGTGGGTGCTTCCTCTCTCTCGCACACCTGCACTCACGCCTTTTCATACCTTGTGGGTGCTTTCTCTTTCTCTCTCACACCTGCACTCACGCCTTTTCATACCTTGAGGGTGCTTCCTCTCTCTCTCACCTGCACTCACACCTTTTCATACCTTGAGGGTGCTTCCTCTCTCTCGCACACCTGCACTCACGGCTTTTCATACCTTGTGGGTGCTTCCTCTCTCTCGCACACCTGCACTCACGCCTTTTCATACCTTGAGGGTGCTTCCTCTCTCTCGCACACCTGCACTCACGCCTTTTCATACCTTGAGGGTGCTTCCTCTCTCTCGCACACCTGCACTCAAGCCTTTTCATACCTTGTGGGTGCTTCCTCTCTCTCTCTCTCACCTGCACTCACGCCTTTTCATTCCTTGTGGGTGCCTCCTCTCTCTCTCACACCTGCACTCATGCCTTTTCATACCTTGTGGGTGCTTTCTCTTTCTCTCTCGCACACCTGCACTCACGCCTTTTCATTCCTTGTGGGTGCTTCCTCTCTCTCTCTCACCTGCACTCATGCCTTTTCATACCTTGTGGGTGCTTTCTCTTTCTCTCTCACACCTGCACTCACGCCTTTTCATACCTTGAGGGTGCTTCCTCTCTCTCTCACACCTGCACTCAAGCCTTTTCATACCTTGTGGGTGCTTCCTCTCTCTCGCACACCTGCACTCACGCCTTTTCATTCCTTGTGGGTGCTTCCTCTCTCTCTCTCACCTGCACTCACGGCTTTTCATACCTTGTGTGCGCTCTCTCTCTCACCTGCACTCACGCCTTTTCATACCTTGAGGGTGCTTTCTCTTTCTCTCTCACACCTGCACTCACGCCTTTTCATACCTTGTGGGTGCTTCCTTTCTCTCTCACACCTGCACTCAAGCCTTTTCATACCTTGTGGGTGCTTCCTCTCTCTCGCACACCTGCACTCACGCCTTTTCATACCTTGTGGGTGCTTCCTCTCTCTCTCACTCCTGCACTCAAGCCTTTTCATACCTTGTGGTGTGCTTCCTCTCTCTCTCACATCTGCACTCACGCCTTTTCATACCTTGAGGGTGCTTTCTCTTTCTCTCTCACACCTGCACTCACGCCTTTTCATACCTTGTGGGTGCTTCCTCTCTCTCTCTGTCACCTGCACTCATGCCTTTTCATACCTTGTGGGTGCTTCCTCTCTCTCTCTGTCACCTGCACTCATGCCTTTTCATACCTTGTGGGTGCTTCCTCTCTCTCTCTCACACCTGCACTCACACCTTTTCATACCTTGTGGGTGCTTCCTCTCTCTCTCTCACCTGCACTCACACCTTTTCATACCTTGTGTGCGCTCTCTCTCTCACCTGCACTCACGCCTTTTCATACCTTGTGGGTGTTTCCTCTCTCTCTCACACCTGCACTCAAGCCTTTTCATACCTTGTGGGTGCTTCCTCTCTCTCTCACACCTGCACTCACGCCTTTTTATTCCTTGTGGGTGCTTCCTCTCTCTCTCTCTCACCTGCACTCGCGCCTTTTCATACCTTGAGGGTGCTTCCTCTCTCTCTCACCTGCACTCAAGCCTTTTCATACCTTGTGGGTGCTTCCTCTCTCTCTCTCTCTCACCTGCACTCATGCCTTTTCATTCCTTGTGGGTGCTTCCTCTCTCTCTCACACCTGCACTCGCGCCTTTTCATACCTTGTGGGTGCTTCCTCTCTCTCTCTCACCTGCACTCAAGCCTTTTCATTCCTTGTGGGTGCTTCCTCTCTCTCTCTCTCTCCCTCTCTCTCTCTCTCTCTCACCTGCACTCACGCCTTTTCATTCCTTGTGGGTGCTTCCTCTCTCTCTCTCACCTGCACTCACGCCTTTTCATTCCTTGTGGGTGCTTCCTCTCTCTCTCTCTCACACCTGCACTCACGCCTTTTCATTCCTTGTGGGTGCTTCCTCTCTCTCTCACACCTGCACTCAAGCCTTTTCATACCTTGTGGGTGCTTCCTCTCTCTCTCTCTCTCACCTGCACTCACGCCTTTTCATTCCTTGTGGGTGCTTCCTCTCTCTCTCACACCTGCACTCAAGCCTTTTCATACCTTGTGGGTGCTTCCTCTCTCTCTCACACCTGCACTCACGCCTTTTCATACCTTGTGGGTGCTTCCTCTCTCTCTCTCTCTCTCTCTCTCTCTCTCTCTCTCACACACCTGCACTCACGCCTTTTCATACCTTTAGGGTGCTTTCTCTTTCTCTCTCTCACCTGCACTCACGCCTTTTCATACCTTGGGGGTGCTTCCTCTCTCTCTCACACCTGCACTCAAGCCTTTTCATACCTTGTGGGTGCTTCCCCCCTCTCTCTCTCACCTGCACTCACACCTTTTCATACCTTGAGGGTGCTTTCTCTTTCTCTCTCACCTGCACTCACGCCTTTTCATACCTTGTGGGTGTTTTCTCTCGCTCTCTCTCACACCTGCACTCACGCCTTTTCATACCTTGAGGGTGCTTTCTCTTTCTCTCTCACACCTGCACTCACGACTTTTCATACCTTGAGGGTGCTTCCCCCCTCTCTCTCACACCTGCACTCACGGCTTTTCATACCTTGAGGGTGCTTCCCCCCTCTCTCTCTCACCTGCACTCACACCTTTTCATACCTTGAGGGTGCTTTCTCTTTCTCTCTCACCTGCACTCACGCCTTTTCATACCTTGTGGGTGTTTTCTCTCGCTCTCTCTCACCTGCACTCACACCTTTTCATACCTTGAGGGTGCTTTCTCTTTCTCTCTCACACCTGCACTCACGGCTTTTCATACCTTGAGGGTGCTTCCCCCCTCTCTCTCTCACCTGCACTCACACCTTTTCATACCTTGAGGGTGTTTTCTCTCGCTCTCTCTCACCTGCACTCACACCTTTTCATACCTTGAGGGTGCTTTCTCTTTCTCTCTCACACCTGCACTCACGCCTTTTCATACCTTGAGGGTGCTTTCTCTCTCTCACACCTGCACTCACGCCTTTTCATACCTTGTGGGTGCTTTCTCTTTCTCTCTCACACCTGCACTCACGCCTTTTCATACCTTGAGGGTGCTTTCTCTTTCTCTCTCACACCTGCACTCACGCCTTTTCATACCTTGAGGGTGCTTTCTCTCTCTCACACCTGCACTCACGCCTTTTCATACCTTGTGGGTGCTTCCTCTCTCTCTCACACCTGCACTCACGCCTTTTCATACCTTGTGGGTGTTTTCTCTCTCTCTCTCTCACACCTGCACTCAAGCCTTTTCATACCTTGTGGGTGCTTCCTCTCTCTCTCTCTCTCACCTGCACTCAAGCCTTTTCATACCTTGTGGGTGCTTCCTCTCTCTCTCTCACACCTGCACTCACGCCTTTTCATACCTTGTGGGTGCTTCCTCTCTCTCTCACACCTGCACTCACGGCTTTTCATACCTTGTGGGTGCTTCCTCTCTCTCTCACACCTGCACTCACGCCTTTTCATACCTTGTGGGTGTTTTCTCTCTCTCTCTCTCTCACCTGCACTCACGCCTTTTCATACCTTGTGGGTGCTTTCTCTTTCTCTCTCACACCTGCACTCACGCCTTTTCATACCTTGTGGGTGCTTCCTCTCTCTCTCTCACACCTGCACTCACACCTTTTCATACCTTGTGGGTGCTTCCTCTCTCTCTCTCACCTGCACTCACACCTTTTCATACCTTGTGTGCGCTCTCTCTCTCACCTGCACTCATGCCTTTTCATACCTTGTGGGTGCTTCCTCTCTCTCTCACACCTGCACTCACGCCTTTTCATACCTTGTGGGTGTTTCCTCTCTCTCTCACACCTGCACTCAAGCCTTTTCATACCTTGTGGGTGCTTCCTCTCTCTCTCACACCTGCACTCACGCCTTTTCATACCTTGTGGGTGCTTCCTCTCTCTCTCTCACACCTGCACTCACGCCTTTTCATACCTTGTGGGTGCTTCCTCTCTCTCTCTCACACCTGCACTCACGCCTTTTCATACCTTGTGGGTGCTTCCTCTCTCTCTCTCACACCTGCACTCACGCCTTTTCATACCTTGAGGGTGCTTCCTCTCTCTCTCTCACCTGCACTCAAGCCTTTTCATACCTTGTGGGTGCTTCCTCTCTCTCTCTCTCACCTGCACTCACGCCTTTTCATTCCTTGTGGGTGCTTCCTCTCTCTCTCACCTGCACTCACGCCTTTTCATACCTTGTGGGTGTTTCCTCTTTCTCTCACACCTGCAGTCAAGCCTTTTCATACCTTGTGGGTGCTTCCTCTCTCTCTCACACCTGCACTCACGCCTTTTCATTCCTTGTGGGTGCTTCCTCTCTCTCTCACCTGCACTCACGCCTTTTCATACCTTGTGGGTGCTTCCTCTCTCTCTCTCTCTCTCTCTCACACCTGCTCTCACGCCTTTTCATACCTTGTGGGTGCTTCCTCTCTCTCTCACACCTGCACTCACGCCTTTTCATACCTTGTGGGTGCTTCCTCTCTCTCTCACACCTGCACTCACGCCTTTTCATACCTTGTGGGTGCTTCCTCTCTCTCTCACACCTGCACTCACACCTTTTCATACCTTGTGGGTGCTTCCTCTCTCTCTCACACCTGCACTCAAGCCTTTTCATACCTTGTGGGTGCTTCCCCCCTCTCTCTCTCACCTGCACTCACACCTTTTCATACCTTGTGGGTGCTTCCTCTCTCTCTCACACCTGCACTCAAGCCTTTTCATACCTTGTGGGTGCTTCCCCCCTCTCTCTCTCACCTGCACTCACACCTTTTCATACCTTGAGGGTGCTTTCTCTTTCTCTCTCACACCTGCACTCACGCCTTTTCATACCTTGAGGGTGCTTTCTCTCTCTCTCTCACACCTGCACTCAAGCCTTTTCATACCTTGTGGATGCTTCCCCCCTCTCTCTCTCACCTGCACTCACACCTTTTCATACCTTGAGGGTGCTTTCTCTTTCTCTCTCTCACCTGCACTCACGCTTTTTCATACCTTGTGTGCGCTCTCTCTCACACCTGCACTCAAGCCTTTTCATACCTTGTGGGTGCTTCCTCTCTCTCTCACACCTGCACTCACGGCTTTTCATACCTTGTGTGCGCTCTCTCTCACACCTGCACTCAAGCCTTTTCATACCTTGTGGGTGCTTCCTCTCTCTCTCACCTGCACTCACGCCTTTTCATACCTTGTGGGTGCTTCCTCTCTCTCTCACACCTGCACTCACGGCTTTTCATACCTTGTGGGTGCTTCCTCTCTCTCTCACACCTGCACTCACGCCTTTTCATACCTTGTGGGTGTTTTCTCTCTCTCTCTCTCACACCTGCACTCACGCCTTTTCATACCTTGAGGGTGCTTCCTCTCTCTCTCTCTCTCACCTGCACTCACGCCTTTTCATACCTTGAGGGTGCTTTCTCTTTCTCTCTCACACCTGCACTCACGCCTTTTCATACCTTGTGGGTGCTTCCTCTCTCTCTCACACCTGCACTCACGGCTTTTCATACCTTGTGGGTGCTTCCTCTCTCTCTCACACCTGCACTCACGGCTTTTCATACCTTGTGGGTGCTTCCTCTCTCTCTCACACCTGCACTCACGCCTTTTCATACCTTGTGGGTGCTTCCTCTCTCTCTCACACCTGCACTCACGGCTTTTCATACCTTGTGGGTGCTTCCTCTCTCTCTCACACCTGCACTCACGCCTTTTCATACCTTGTGGGTGCTTCCTCTCTCTCTCACACCTGCACTCACGGCTTTTCATACCTTGTGGGTGCTTCCTCTCTCTCTCACACCTGCACTCACGCCTTTTCATACCTTGTGGGTGTTTTCTCTCTCTCTCTCTCACACCTGCACTCACGCCTTTTCATACCTTGTGGGTGCTTCCTCTCTCTCTCTCACCTGCACTCACGCCTTTTCATACCTTGTGGGTGCTTTCTCTTTCTCTCTCACACCTGCACTCACGCCTTTTCATACCTTGAGGGTGCTTTCTCTCTCTCTCTCACACCTGCACTCACGCCTTTTCATACCTTGTGGGTGATTTCTCTCTCTCTCTCTCATACCTGCACTCACGCCTTTTCATACCTTGAGGGTGTTTTCTCTCTCTCACACCTGCACTCACGGCTTTTCATACCTTGTGGGTGCTTCATCTATCTCTCTCACCTGCACTCACGCCTTTTCATACCTTGTGGGTGCTTCCTCTCTCTCTCACACCTGCACTCACGCCTTTTCATACCTTGTGGGTGCTTCCTCTCTCTCTCACACCTGCACTCACGCCTTTTCATACCTTGTGGGTGCTTCCTCTCTCTCTCACACCTGCACTCACGCCTTTTCATACCTTGTGGGTGCTTCCTCTCTCTCTCACACCTGCACTCACGCCTTTTCATACCTTGTGGGTGCTTCCTCTCTCTCTCACACCTGCACTCACGCCTTTTCATACCTTGAGGGTGCTTCCTCTCTCTCTCTCTCACCTGCACTCACGCCTTTTCATACCTTGAGGGTGCTTCCTCTCTCTCTCTCACACCTGCACTCACGCCTTTTCATACCTTGTGGGTGCTTCCTCTCTCTCTCTCACCCCTGCACTCACGCCTTTTCATACCTTGAGAGTGCTTCCTCTCTCTCTCTCGCACCTGCACTCACGCCTTTTCATACCTTGAGGGTGCTTCCTCTCTCTCTCACCTGCACTCACGCATTTTCATACCTTGAGGGTGCTTCCTCTCTCTCTCTCACACCTGCACTCAAGCCTTTTCATACCTTGTGGGTGCTTCCTCTCTCTCTCTCACACCTGCACTCACACCTTTTCACACCTTGGGTGCGCTCTCTCTCTCACCTGCACTCACGCCTTTTCATACCTTGAGGGTGCTTCCTCTCTCTCTCTCTCTCTCTCTCTCTCTCTCTCTGTCTCTCTCTCTCTCTCACATCTGCACTCACACCTTTTCATACCTTGTGTGCGCTCTCTCTCTCACCTGCACTCACGCCTTTTCATACCTTGTGGGTGCTTCCTCTCTCTCTCTCACACCTGCACTCACACCTGCACTCACGCCTTTTCATACCTTGTGGGTGCTTCCTCTCTCTCTCACACCCGCACTCACACCTGCACTCACGCCTTTCCATACCTTGTGGGTGCTTCCTCTCTCTCTCTCACCTGCACTCACACCTGCACTCACGCCTTTTCATACCTTGTGGGTGCTTCCTCTCTCACACCTGCACTCACACCTGCACTCACGCCTTTTCATACCTTGTGGGTGCTTCCTCTCTCTCTCTCTCTCTCACACACCTGCACTCACACCTGCACTCACACCTGTACTCACACCTGCACTCACACCTGCACTCACACCTGCACTCACACCTGCACTCACACCTGTGGGTTTGTAGTCATCGAGTGCCATCGAGAAGCGGCCAAACGGCCTCGGATCTGCGCGAAGCCACGTGACCCATCAACGCCTGCCGCGACCTGGCTACGTGACGTCACTAGGCAACGACAGCTAGTACATGTACATCGAGTACCCACACAACACAGCTCCCCAACCTACAGACCGAAACGACCTCGTCGATCTAACTACAATTTAACAATTAAATTTACAAAACATCATAAACTAAAACCTAAAGATATTATCATCATGGCTGTGCTTCGTTTACAAAGATCTGGAATGTCATGGTCCACGTCCTTTGCAGGCCCGCTCATGACTAAGAATTCCGATGCGGGATCGGCAGGTCCGGTCGCAATTGCCGCAGGGGAAGGTCTGGTCGGTCGCAGCTGCCTGGTTCTTTCTCCTATTTCGCTTTTCTTTTATGGAGGCCCCACGGGTGTTCTCGAATCAGGTGACGGCCCTGCTTACGACGAGCCGCCAGGTGTCACGATCTGCAGCAAGTCTATGTGGCAAGCATTGAGGGACTTCCTGAGGCAGATATGCAACTGACAACAACAATTACACTGCTAAAATACTGAAACAAGTTAATTCACAGTCCGGGTAGTCTTTGGATGGGAGAGTAAGTGGCAAAAATGAGAGACCTGAGGCATGGGCATACGCTTCCTTGCGGTAGCATCTGCCCAGTCCATGGGGTCAAGGTCTGCAAGACCACTGTCCACTCTGTCACTGATGGGTACAGTCCTCCTCACAGGAAGTGAGATGAGCGCATCACACGCCGCCCTCACCTCGTGTATGTCTGCACGTCCTCGGGGGCCGCTCTATCATCGCTCTCATCTTCCGATGGATGGATTTTATGGCCTATCAAGCTATGTAAGGCCATTAAGCTCGAAAATAACTCCAGTAGTTTAGAGTAAACGCTAATCAAGTCACGGTGTCCCTAGGTATTCGCCTATTGTCTCCCTGTACCCCAGACCCACAGGGGTCTGGGTGTCGGGGTAAAAGAGGCGATAATACCTAGGGACACCGTGACTTGATTAGCGTTTACTCTAAACTACTGGAGTTATTTTCGAGCTTAATGGCCTTACATAGCTTGATAGGCCATAAAATCCATCCATCGGAAGATGAGAGCGATGATAGAGCGGCCCCCGAGGACGTGCAGACATACACGAGGTGAGGGCGGCGTGTGATGCGCTCATCTCACTTCCTGTGAGGAGGACTGTACCCATCAGTGACAGAGTGGACAGTGGTCTTGCAGACCTTGACCCCATGGACTGGGCAGATGCTACCGCAAGGAAGCGTATGCCCATGCCTCAGGTCTCTCATTTTTGCCACTTACTCTCCCATCCAAAGACTACCCGGACTGTGAATTAACTTGTTTCAGTATTTTAGCAGTGTAATTGTTGTTGTCAGTTGCATATCTGCCTCAGGAAGTCCCTCAATGCTTGCCACATAGACTTGCTGCAGATCGTGACACCTGGCGGCTCGTCGTAAGCAGGGCCGTCACCTGATTCGAGAACACCCGTGGGGCCTCCATAAAAGAAAAGCGAAATAGGAGAAAGAACCAGGCAGCTGCGACCGACCAGACCTTCCCCTGCGGCAATTGCGACCGGACCTGCCGATCCCGCATCGGAATTCTTAGTCATGAGCGGGCCTGCAAAGGACGTGGACCATGACATTCCAGATCTTTGTAAACGAAGCACAGCCATGATGATAATATCTTTAGGTTTTAGTTTATGATGTTTTGTAAATTTAATTGTTAAATTGTAGTTAGATCGACGAGGTCGTTTCGGTCTGTAGGTTGGGGAGCTGTGTTGTGTGGGTACTCGATGTACATGTACTAGCTGTCGTTGCCTAGTGACGTCACGTAGCCAGGTCGCGGCAGGCGTTGATGGGTCACGTGGCTTCGCGCAGATCCGAGGCCGTTTGGCCGCTTCTCGATGGCACTCGATGACTACAAACCCACAGGTGTGAGTGCAGGTGTGAGTGCAGGTGTGAGTGCAGGTGTGAGTGCAGGTGTGAGTGCAGGTGTGAGTGCAGGTGTGAGTGCAGGTGTGTGAGAGAGAGAGAGAGAGAGGAAGCACCCACAAGGTATGAAAAGGCGTGAGTGCAGGTGTGAGTGCAGGTGTGAGAGAGGAAGCACCCACAAGGTATGAAAAGGCGTGAGTGCAGGTGTGAGTGCAGGTGAGAGAGAGAGAGGAAGCACCCACAAGGTATGGAAAGGCGTGAGTGCAGGTGTGAGTGCGGGTGTGAGAGAGAGAGGAAGCACCCACAAGGTATGAAAAGGCTTGAGTGCAGGTGTGAGAGAGAGAGAGAGAGGAAGCACCCACAAGGTATGAAAAGGCGTGAGTGCAGGTGAGAGAGAGAGCGCACACAAGGTATGAAAAGGTGTGAGTGCAGATGTGAGAGAGAGAGAGAGACAGAGAGAGAGAGAGAGAAAGAGAGAGAGAGAGGAAGCACCCTCAAGGTATGAAAAGGCGTGAGTGCAGGTGAGAGAGAGAGCGCACCCAAGGTGTGAAAAGGTGTGAGTGCAGGTGTGAGAGAGAGAGAGGAAGCACCCACAAGGTATGAAAAGGCTTGAGTGCAGGTGTGAGAGAGAGAGAGGAAGCACCCTCAAGGTATGAAAATGCGTGAGTGCAGGTGAGAGAGAGAGGAAGCACCCTCAAGGTATGAAAAGGCGTGAGTGCAGGTGCGAGAGAGAGAGAGGAAGCACTCTCAAGGTATGAAAAGGCGTGAGTGCAGGGGTGAGAGAGAGAGAGGAAGCACCCACAAGGTATGAAAAGGCGTGAGTGCAGGTGTGAGAGAGAGAGAGGAAGCACCCTCAAGGTATGAAAAGGCGTGAGTGCAGGTGAGAGAGAGAGAGAGGAAGCACCCTCAAGGTATGAAAAGGCGTGAGTGCAGGTGTGAGAGAGAGAGGAAGCACCCACAAGGTATGAAAAGGCGTGAGTGCAGGTGTGAGAGAGAGAGGAAGCACCCACAAGGTATGAAAAGGCGTGAGTGCAGGTGTGAGAGAGAGAGGAAGCACCCACAAGGTATGAAAAGGCGTGAGTGCAGGTGTGAGAGAGAGAGGAAGCACCCACAAGGTATGAAAAGGCGTGAGTGCAGGTGTGAGAGAGAGAGGAAGCACCCACAAGGTATGAAAAGGCGTGAGTGCAGGTGAGAGAGAGAAAGAGAAAGCACCCACAAGGTATGAAAAGCCGTGAGTGCAGGTGTGAGAGAGAGAAAACACCCTCAAGGTATGAAAAGGCGTGAGTGCAGGTATGAGAGAGAGAGAGAGAAATCACCCACAAGGTATGAAAAGGCGTGAGTGCAGGTGTGAGAGAGAGAGAGAAAGCACCCTCAAGGTATGAAAAGGGGTGAGTGCAGGTGTGAGAGAGAAAGAGAAAGCACCCACAAGGTATGAAAAGGCGTGAGTGCAGGTGAGAGAGAGAGAGGAAGCACCCACAAGGTATGAAAAGGCGTGAGTGCAGGTGTGAGAGAGAGAGAGAGAAAACACCCACAAGGTATGAAAAGGCGTGAGTGCAGGTGTGAGAGAGAGAGGAAGCACCCACAAGGTATGAAAAGCCGTGAGTGCAGGTGTGAGAGAGAGAGGAAGCACCCACAAGGTATGAAAAGGCGTGAGTGCAGGTGTGAGAGAGAGAGGAAGCACCCACAAGGTATGAAAAGCCGTGAGTGCAGGTGTGAGAGAGAGAGGAAGCACCCACAAGGTATGAAAAGGCGTGAGTGCAGGTGTGAGAGAGAGAGGAAGCACCCACAAGGTATGAAAAGCCGTGAGTGCAGGTGTGAGAGAGAGAGGAAGCACCCACAAGGTATGAAAAGCCGTGAGTGCAGGTGTGAGAGAGAGAGGAAGCACCCACAAGGTATGAAAAGGCGTGAGTGCAGGTGTGAGAGAGAAAGAGAAAGCACCCTCAAGGTATGAAAAGGCGTGAGTGCAGGTGAGAGAGAGAGAGAGAGGAAGCACCCTCAAGGTATGAAAAGGCGTGAGTGCAGGTGTGAGAGAGAGAGAGAGAAAACACCCACAAGGTATGAAAAGGCGTGAGTGCAGGTGTGAGAGAGAGAGGAAGCACCCACAAGGTATGAAAAGCCGTGAGTGCAGGTGTGAGAGAGAGAGGAAGCACCCACAAGGTATGAAAAGGCGTGAGTGCAGGTGAGAGAGAGAGGAAGCACCCACAAGGTATGAAAAGGCGTGAGTGCAGGTGTGAGAGAGAGCGCACACAAGGTATGAAAAGCCGTGAGTGCAGGTGTGAGAGAGAGAGGAAGCACCCACAAGGTATGAAAAGGCTTGAGTGCAGGTGTGAGAGAGAGCGCACACAAGGTATGAAAAAGCGTGAGTGCAGGTGAGAGAGAGAAAGAGAAAGCACCCTCAAGGTATGAAAAGGTGTGAGTGCAGGTGAGAGAGAGAGGGGGGAAGCACCCACAAGGTATGAAAAGGCTTGAGTGCAGGTGTGAGAGAGAGAGAGAAAGCACCCTCAAGGTATGAAAAGGCGTGAGTGCAGGTGTGAGAGAGAAAGAGAAAGCACCCTCAAGGTATGAAAAGGTGTGAGTGCAGGTGAGAGAGAGAGGGGGGAAGCACCCACAAGGTATGAAAAGGCTTGAGTGCAGGTGTGAGAGAGAGAGGAAGCACCCACAAGGTATGAAAAGGTGTGAGTGCAGGTGAGAGAGAGAGGGGGGAAGCACCCACAAGGTATGAAAAGGCTTGAGTGCAGGTGTGAGAGAGAGAGGAAGCACCCACAAGGTATGAAAAGGTGTGAGTGCAGGTGTGAGAGAGAGAGGAAGCACCCACAAGGTATGAAAAGGCGTGAGTGCAGGTGTGAGAGAGAGAGGAAGCACCCACAAGGTATGAAAAGGCGTGAGTGCAGGTGTGAGAGAGAGAGGAAGCACCCACAAGGTATGAAAAGGCGTGAGAGCAGGTGTGAGAGAGAGAGAGAGAGAGAGAGGAAGCACCCACAAGGTATGAAAAGGCGTGAGTGCAGGTGAGAGAGAGAGGAAGCACCCACAAGGAATGAAAAGGCGTGAGTGCAGGTGTGAGAGAGAGAGGAAGCACCCACAAGGTATGAAAAGGCTTGACTGCAGGTGTGAGAGAAAGAGGAAACACCCACAAGGTATGAAAAGGCGTGAGTGCAGGTGAGAGAGAGAGGAAGCACCCACAAGGAATGAAAAGGCGTGAGTGCAGGTGAGAGAGAGAGAGAGGGAGCACCCACAAGGTATGAAAAGGCTTGAGTGCAGGTGAGAGAGAGAGAGGAAGCACCCTCAAGGTATGAAAAGGCGTGAGTGCAGGTGTGAGAGAGAGAGAGGAAGCACCCACAAGGTATGAAAAGGCGTGAGTGCAGGTGTGAGAGAGAGAGAGGAAGCACCCACAAGGTATGAAAAGGCGTGAGTGCAGGTGTGAGAGAGAGAGAGGAAGCACCCACAAGGTATGAAAAGGCGTGAGTGCAGGTGTGAGAGAGAGAGGAAGCACCCACAAGGTATGAAAAGGCTTGAGTGCAGGTGTGAGAGAGAGAGGAAACACCCACAAGGTATGAAAAGGCGTGAGTGCAGGTGTGAGAGAGAGAGGAAGCACCCACAAGGTATGAAAAGGCGTGAGTGCAGGTGAGAGAGAGAGCGCACACAAGGTATGAAAAGGTGTGAGTGCAGGTGAGAGAGAGAGAGGAAGCACCCACAAGGTATGAAAAGGTGTGAGTGCAGGTGTGAGAGAGAGAGAGGAAGCACCCACAAGGTATGAAAAGGCGTGAGTGCAGGTGTGAGAGAGAAAGAGAAAGCACCCACAAGGTATGAAAAGGCGTGAGTGCAGGTGAGAGAGAGAGAGAGAGAAAACACCCACAAGGTATGAAAAGGCGTGAGTGCAGGTGTGAGAGAGAGAGGAAGCACCCACAAGGTATGAAAAGCCGTGAGTGCAGGTGTGAGAGAGAGAGGAAGCACCCACAAGGTATGAAAAGGCGTGAGTGCAGGTGTGAGAGAGAGAGAGGAAGCACCCACAAGGTATGAAAAGGCTTGAGTGCAGGTGAGAGAGAGAGAGAGAGGAAGCACCCACAAGGTATGAAAAGGCTTGAGTGCAGGTGTGAGAGAGAGAGAGAGAAAACACCCACAAGGTATGAAAAGGCGTGAGTGCAGGTGTGAGAGAGAGAGGAAGCACCCACAAGGTATGAAAAGGCGTGAGTGCAGGTGTGAGAGAGAGAAAGCACCCTCAAGGTATGAAAAGGCGTGAGTGCAGGTGTGAGAGAGAAAGAGAAAGCACCCTCAAGGTATGAAAAGGCGTGAGTGCAGGTGTGAGAGAGAAAGAGAAAACACCCACAAGGTATGAAAAGGCGTGAGTGCAGGTGTGAGAGAGAGAAAGCACCCTCAAGGTATGAAAAGCCGTGAGTGCAGGTGTGAGAGAGAAAGAGAAAGCACCCTCAAGGTATGAAAAGGTGTGAGTGCAGGTGAGAGAGAGCGAGAGAAAACACCCTCAAGGTATGAAAAGGTGTGAGTGCAGGTGAGAGAGAGAGGGGGGAAGCACCCTCAAGGTATGAAAAGCCGTGAGTGCAGGTGTGAGAGAGAAAGAGAAAGCACCCTCAAGGTATGAAAAGGTGTGAGTGCAGGTGAGAGAGAGCGAGAGAAAACACCCACAAGGTATGAAAAGGCGTGAGTGCAGGTGAGAGAGAAAGAGAAAGCACCCTCAAGGTATGAAAAGGTGTGAGTGCAGGTGAGAGAGAGAGGGGGGAAGCACCCTCAAGGTATGAAAAGCCGTGAGTGCAGGTGTGAGAGAGAGGGGGGAAGCACCCTCAAGGTATGAAAAGTCGTGAGTGCAGGTGTGAGAGAGAAAGAGAAAGCACCCTCAAGGTATGAAAAGGCGTGAGTGCAGGTGTGAGAGAGAGCGAGAGAAAACACCCACAAGGTATGAAAAGGCGTGAGTGCAGGTGAGAGAGAAAGAGAAAGCACCCTCAAGGTATGAAAAGGTGTGAGTGCAGGTGAGAGAGAGAGGGGGGAAGCACCCACAAGGTATGAAAAGGCTTGAGTGCAGGTGTGAGAGAGAGAGGAAGCACCCCCAAGGTATGAAAAGGCGTGAGTGCAGGTGAGAGAGAGAAAGAGAAAGCACCCTAAAGGTATGAAAAGGCGTGAGTGCAGGTGTGAGAGAGAGAGAGAGAAAGAGAGAGAGAGAGAGAGAGAGAGGAAGCACCCACAAGGTATGAAAAGGCGTGAGTGCAGGTGTGAGAGAGAGAGGAAGCACCCACAAGGTATGAAAAGGCTTGAGTGCAGGTGTGAGAGAGAGAGGAAGCACCCACAAGGAATGAAAAGGCGTGAGTGCAGGTGAGAGAGAGAGAGAGAGGAAGCACCCTCAAGGTATGAAAAGGCTTGAGTGCAGGTGTGAGAGAGAGAGGAAGCACCCACAAGGAATGAAAAGGCGTGAGTGCAGGTGTGAGAGAGAGAGAGAGGAAGCACCCACAAGGAATGAAAAGGCGTGAGTGCAGGTGAGAGAGAGAGAGGAAGCACCCACAAGGAATGAAAAGGCGTGAGTGCAGGTGAGAGAGAGAGAGAGAGAGGGAGAGAGAGAGAGAGAGGAAGCACCCACAAGGAATGAAAAGGCTTGAGTGCAGGTGAGAGAGAGAGAGGAAGCACCCACAAGGTATGAAAAGGCGCGAGTGCAGGTGTGAGAGAGAGAGGAAGCACCCACAAGGAATGAAAAGGCATGAGTGCAGGTGAGAGAGAGAGAGAGAGGAAGCACCCACAAGGTATGAAAAGGCTTGAGTGCAGGTGAGAGAGAGAGGAAGCACCCTCAAGGTATGAAAAGGCGCGAGTGCAGGTGAGAGAGAGAGAGGAAGCACCCACAAGGAATAAAAAGGCGTGAGTGCAGGTGTGAGAGAGAGAGGAAGCACCCACAAGGTATGAAAAGGCTTGAGTGCAGGTGTGAGAGAGAGAGGAAACACCCACAAGGTATGAAAAGGCGTGAGTGCAGGTGAGAGAGAGAGCGCACACAAGGTATGAAAAGGTGTGAGTGCAGGTGAGAGAGAGAGAGGAAGCACCCACAAGGTATGAAAAGGTGTGAGTGCAGGTGTGAGAGAGAGAGAGGAAGCACCCACAAGGTATGAAAAGGCATGAGTGCAGGTGACAGAGAGAGAGAGGAAGCACCCACAAGGTATGAAAAGGCATGAGTGCAGGTGACAGAGAGAGAGAGGAAGCACCCACAAGGTATGAAAAGGCGTGAGTGCAGGTGTGAGAGAGAAAGAGAAAGCACCCTCAAGGTATGAAAAGGCGTGAGTGCAGATGTGAGAGAGAGAGGAAGCACCCACAAGGTATGAAAAGGCTTGAGTGCAGGAGTGAGAGAGAGAGGAAGCACCCACAAGGTATGAAAAGGCGTGAGTGCAGGTGTGCGAGAGAGAGGAAGCACCCACAAGGTATGAAAAGGCTTGAGTGCAGGTGTGAGAGAGAAAGGAAGCACCCACAAGGTATGAAAAGGCGTGAGTGCAGGTGTGAGAGAGAAAGAGAAAGCACCCTCAAGGTATGAAAAGGCGTGAGTGCAGGTGAGAGAGAGAGCGCACACAAGGTATGAAAAGGCGTGAGTGCAGGTGAGAGAGAGAGAGGAAGCACCCACAAGGAATGAAAAGGCGTGAGTGCAGGTGTGCGAGAGAGAGGAAGCACCCACAAGGTATGAAAAGGCTTGAGTGCAGGTGTGAGAGAGAGAGGAAGCACCCTCAAGGTATGAAAAGGCGTGAGTGCAGGTGTGAGAGAGAAAGAGAAAGCACCCACAAGGTATGAAAAGGCATGAGTGCAGGTGAGAGAGAGAGAGGAAGCACCCACAAGGAATGAAAAGGCGTGAGTGCAGGTGTGCGAGAGAGAAAGAGAAAGCACCCACAAGGTATGAAAAGGCATGAGTGCAGGTGTGAGAGAGAGAGGAGGCACCCACAAGGAATGAAAAGGCGTGAGTGCAGGTGAGAGAGAGAGAGAGGAAGCACCCACAAGGTATGAAAAGGCTTGAGTGCAGGTGTGCGAGAGAGAGGAAGCACCCTCAAGGTATGAAAAGGCGTGAGTGCAGGTGTGCGAGAGAGAGGAAGCACCCTCAAGGTATGAAAAGGCGTGAGTGCAGGTGTGCGAGAGAGAGAGGAAGCACCCACAAGGTATGAAAAGCCGTGAGTGCAGGTGTGCGAGAGAGAGGAAGCACCCTCAAGGTATGAAAAGGTGTGAGTGCAGGTGAGAGAGAGAGGAGTAAGCACCCTCAAGGTATGAAAAGGCGTGAGTGCAGGTGTGAGAGAGAAAGAGAAAGCACCCACAAGGTATGAAAAGGCGTGAGTGCAGGTGTGAGAGAGAGAGGAAGCACCCACAAGGTATGAAAAGGCTTGAGTGCAGGTGGTGAGAGAGAGAGGAAGCACCCTCAAGGTATGAAAAGGCGTGAGTGCAGGTGAGAGAGAGAGGAAGCACCCTCAAGGTATGAAAAGGCGTGAGTGCAGGTGTGAGAGAGAAAGAGAAAGCAACCACAAGGTATGAAAAGGCATGAGTGCAGGTGTGAGAGAGAGAGGAGGCACCCACAAGGAATGAAAAGGCGTGAGTGCAGGTGTGCGAGAGAGAGGAAGCACCCTCAAGGTATGAAAAGGCGTGAGTGCAGGTGTGCGAGAGAGAGGAAGCACCCACAAGGTATGAAAAAGCCGTGAGTGCAGGTGTGCGAGAGAGAGGAAGCACCCTCAAGGTATGAAAAGGTGTGAGTGCAGGTGAGAGAGAGAGGAAGCACCCTCAAGGTATGAAAAGGCGTGAGTGCAGGTGTGAGAGAGAAAGAGAAAGCACCCACAAGGTATGAAAAGGCATGAGTGCAGGTGTGAGAGAGAGAGGAGGCACCCACAAGGAATAGGAGAAACCCCGTGGCAAGCTAGGAGAAACTCCGTGACAAGCTAGGAGAAACCCCGTGCAAGCTAGGAGAAACCCCGTGACAAGCTAGGAGAAACTCCGTGACAAGCTAGGAGAAACCCCGTGGCAAGCTAGGAGAAACCCCGTGGCGCAAGCTAGGAGAAACCCCGTGGAAAGCTAGGAGAAACCCCGTATCAACAGGACTTTGTGAAAGGAGACAAGTCGCAACATAACAAACCCAAAAAAAAGTTGTGTGTTTTTTTACATAATAAACAGTATATTTCAAAACAGGAGATTTCAAGATGTTACTGACATGGAAGTAACAGACCACACAGTGTTTTTATAGATAACTATTTTTTGAAAAGGTAAAGGTGTGGTTTTCTGTAGCGACTTACACCCTTTGTTTGGGTCTCAAACCGCTTTACACTTTACCCCCTGTTCACTGGGCATCTTGATCAATTCTTACTGGTCCCTCACAACAAACATAGTGACAGACATTTAAGACGCACACAGTCAGGTACCAGCACCAACTCCGCTCCCTGGGGAGTATTCCAACCCGATGCTGGCGCTTGGCCGCATACAAGGGTTAATCGCACTACGTAAATATATATGTAAATAGATACCAAAAATATATTTCTAACACAATAGACTACAAATTGCGGCAGATATAGATGTAAAAGACCATTAAGGATGTAACAGATCATACGGTGATCTTTTGAATCAGACGCTGTAATCCAAAGTGTTTGAAATAAAACAGACAACGCAGTCGTCATTTGAAGCAAACGTTTCATTTCAAACACACTAGAATCCAGAATGTGACTGGCATAGGAGTAACAGACAATAACGTTTAAAAAAAATAATTATAACATACCAAACAGTATTTCAGACACGATGGGTTCCAGCAAGTGACTGGCATAGAAGTAACAGACCATGCAGTTGTCTTTTGAAAGAAACTTTTTATTTCAAACATACTGAGTTACAAACTGGTATGACTCTTTCAGGTCACTTCAACAAGACAACACCAGGTGGGAAGGCCTTTGAAAAGGGGAGACACGAGAGGGTGAGAGGTCAAAGGTGGTGCAGGGCCAAGTCCGAGAGGGTGAGAGGTCAAAGTTGGTGCAGAGCCAAGTCCGAGAGGGTGAGAGGTCAAAGGTGGTGCAGGGCCAAGTCCGAGAGGGTGAGAGGTCAAAGGTGGTGCAGGGCCAAGTCCGAGAGGGTGAGAGGTCAAAGTTGGTGCAGAGCCAAGTCCGAGAGGATGAGAGGTTAGAGGTGATGCAGGGCGAAGTCCAAGTGAGGGAAGGTCCAGGAATCTGCGGCGGTCAGCAGCAACAGCGGCTGTCCGGAGACCGCGGCCAATGTGACGTCACTGTCCACCTCCGTGCCGTCCTCCTCCACCAGCACTCGCAGTGGTCCCCGTAGACCCAGCTTGTCTCGGCCTGTCCACAATCACCCAGTCACAGTCACACAGTCACAGACACACAGTCACACAGTCACAGTCACAGTCACACACTCACAGACACACAGTCACACAGTCACAGTCACACACTCACAGACACACAGTCACACAGTCACACAGTCACAGTCACACAGTCACAGTCACAGACTCACTGTCCACAGTCACAGTCACAGTCCACAGACACAGTCACAGACACACAGTCACAGACACACAGTCACAGACATACGCACAGACATACACAGATAGACTTACACAGACAGACACACACAGACAGACACACACAGACAGACACACACAGACAGACACACACAGACAGACACACACAGACAGATACACACAGACACATCCAGACAGTCACACAGACACAGTCATACAGACATACACACAAACACAGTCACATAGGCATACACACAGATATACACACAGTCACACAGACACAGGGTCACATAGGCATACACACAGACATACACACAGACAAACACACTGTCACACAGCCATACACAGAGACACATTGACAGTCACACAGACATACACACACATACACACAGACATACACACAGACAGACACATAGACAGACACACAGACGTGCACACAGTCATGCACACATACTTACACACACATATACATACAGTCACATACACAGACACATACACAGACTATACGCACATACATACATACAGACATACACACAGACAATACACACAGACATACGCACAGACGCAGTCACACATATATACATACAGTCACACATGCACGCACGCACATGCATACATACATGTCCGTCCGTCCGTCCGTCTATCCGTCCGTCAGTCAGTCAGTCAGTCAGGCAGTCCGTCCGTCCGTCTGTCCGTCCGTCCCTCTTCTCTCTCTCTCTCTCTCTCTCTCTCTCTCTCTCTCTCTGTGTGTCTCTCTCTCTCTGTATCTCTCTCTCTCTCTCTCTCTCTCTCTCTCTCTCTCTCTCTCAAATGTAATACTTGGATTGGGTCTTTAGCACTTCTAAGACGATGACTTTGGCATAGGACGGAGATAGTTACAATTTTAATTATCAAACTTAATAATGATGCGTCGATACTTAACCTACTTATTAAAAAAATACTTGCACAAAATATTGCGCTTTATATGAAAAAATAGCGTATGGAAATGGTTGTTATGTATAACAAAACAAATTATATAGGTTAAATATTAAATCAACACGACTGTACCCATTAATTCATACAAACAGATCAGGTGCGTAACACCCCCCCCCTCCCTTAATTCCATACTTTGTTGCCACTTACTGGAAAACCCTGCAAGGATGCCTCTTTAAAGCATTACTTTTTGTGTTAAAAAAGAAAGGCTAGTAATAATATTCAAATATTTGTTTTTAGAACTCGCCTTTCTGCTTCAACTCTTCTAGCGACTCCGCGTATGCGAAGGTCTTCTTGAGTCGGTCTGCAGTCCAGATCTTGTAGAGTTTTCTGGGGAAAACAACAAAGTTCTTGAAAGATTGACAGGGAAAACAGAACAGCTCTTGTAAGACAGACAGGGAAGACAGATAGGGAAAACAGAACAGCTCTTGGAAGGCAGACAGGGCAGAACAGTTCTTGGAAGACATACAGGGAAGATAGAACAGCTCTTGGAAGGTAGACAGGGAAGACAGAACAGCTCTTGGAAGACATACAGGGAAGACAGAACATCTCTTGGAAGACATACAGGGAAGACAGAACAGCTCTTGGAAGACAGACAGGGAAGACAGAACAGCTCTTGGAAGACAGACAGGGAAGACAGAACAGCTCTTGGAAGACAGACAGGGAAGACAGAACAGCTCTTGGAAGACAGACAGGGAAAGTACAAAACTAGGCTACGCCAAGGGACAGTAATCAGCTCTGTTCACGAAGACATACGGGATGACAAGAAAGTTTGCTTGGAATGACAGACAGGTGATAGACGATGAAACGACTCTTGGACGACAGAAGATGGGAAATGACAGAAGCATATCTCTGGAAACATTGACAGTGGACGACAAGAACAGAATTCACTGGTAAGACTACATGGGCAACGACACCAGACAACAGCTAACTTGGAAGAATACACAGTGAATGACAGAACAGCTCTTCGGTAGGACATTACAGGGTGAGAGAGACAGCTCTTGGAAGACATATAGGGAAGACAGACAGGGAAGACAGACAGGGATATTGCGTAAGACCCATAGGAAAGACAGGAGCAGGGGGACGAGAAACAGCTCTTGGAAGACAGATAGGGAAGACAGACAGGGAAGACAGACAGCTCTTGGAAGACACACAGGGAAGGCAGACATGGAAGACAGAACAGCTCTTGGAAGACAGACAGGGAAGACAGACAGGGAAGACAGACAGGGAAGACAGAACAGCTCTTGGAAGACAGACAGGGAAGACAGACAGGGAAGACAGACAGGGAAGACAGACAGGGAAGACAGGACAGAATAGGGAAGACATGACAGGGAAGTACATAGACAGGGAAGACAGAACAGTCTCTTTATGAAGTACACACAAGGAAGGGACAGAAACAGCTCTTGGAAGGGGGACACGACAGTGAAAACACACAGTGGAAGAGACAGAACAGCTCTTGGAAGACAGATAGGGAAGACAGACATGGAAGACAGAATACAGCCCTATGGAAAGATATGAGGACCTAAGAGGGGACATAATGACGACATAAGAAAGATGTGATAACGAATGACGTTCCGGCTGACCGATGAATGGAAAGAGATGATGACCACGATGAATGACGTACGAACTCTAGACATGAATAATAGATATGAATGATTGAGTGATGATTATCTGATGATGGATAGACGGACGACTGACGATGACGACTTTCTCCGACGACAATTGACAAAAAAATTAAGAAGCCATTGAGGAAGGAGAAGCATAGGACCAAAAAAGAGTAAGATTGTGGGGCGGCAGGGACGAAAAGAAATTGGGTGCAGTGGGTGAAATTGAGGGCACAAAGAAAGGGGATAGGAACAGAGGGACAGATCAGCACGCGGGAGGGTGGGCAGGGAACGCATCGGGTTTGAGCAGGGAGGTTAGGAAGCCGGGGAGGCCGGAGGGAAAAGGAAGATACAAGAAGCTTAGGAGAGAATGATTGGAGGGTAGCAGGAGGAGCAGGCAGACGAAGCATTGAAGGGAGACCCAGGGATCGAGGAACACGATGGAAGAGGATGAGGAGAGAGGCGGAGGGGTAAGAAGATAGAAAGGAGGGATAGAGAGGAAAGAGAGATAATGGATGGACGGAGGTAGGGCAGGAGGGAGGACAGGGATAGGTAGGAGAGATGGAAGGAGGAGGGAGGATAGGTGAGGAAGGGGAGGAAAGAGGAGTAAGGAAGGAGGGAAGACAGGAATGGAGAAGGGAGTGATATGTTGGGAGGGAAGGGAAGGAGGAAGAGGGGGGCGGAGAAGCGGTGGGGGAGCGGGAGGAGGCGAAGAGGTCGACGTAGTGCATGGAGGAGGAGGAGTGAGGAAGGAGGAGGAAGGGGCGCGGAGAGAAAAGGCCGGGCTAGGGGAATTGAGAGGAGGAGCGGCTTATGAGGAGGGTCTTCGGTGACTGAGGGAAGGAGGGAGGAGGAGGCGAGGAGGAGGAGGAGACGCCGCAGGTAGGAGGAGAATAAGGGGATGGAGGAAGCAGTAAGATGAGGTTAGGAGGGAGTAGTTTAGGATGAAGATGGTTACAGGAGGACGAGAGGACGGATAAGAAGAGGTAGAGGGCAGGCAACGATAGGCGGAGGAGGAAAGGTAGGAATGCGGAGGTCGAGTGGGAAGTGCGAAGGAGGAGGAGAGGGAGGGGGGGGGAGGGGCTCCGAAGAACTTAAGTGAGGAGGAGGACGCGAGGAGGGAGAGGGAGGTAGGAGGGGGGGAGGAGGTAGGGAGAAGGGGGGAGGGGGAGGGGAGTGGGGTAGAGGGGGAGGGGG
>JAWQFJ010001095.1:15000-23084 GCA_034096865.1 Theodoxus fluviatilis | reverse complement strand
TCTGTATGTATGTCTGTATGTATGTCTGTATGTATGTCTGTATGTCTGTCTGTATGTCTGTATGTCTCTATGTCTGTCTATATGTCTATCTGTATGTCTGTCTATATGTCTATCTGTATGTCTGTCTGTATGTCTGTATGTCTATATGTCTGTATGTCTGTCTGTCTGTATGTCTGTCTGTCTGTATGTCTGTCTGTCTGTCTGTATGTCTGTCCGTCTGTCCGTCTGCGTATCCGTCCGTCTGTGTGTCCGTCCGTCCGTCTGTGTGTCCGTGCGTCCGTCTGTGTGTCCGTCCGTCCGTCGGTGTGTCCGTCCGTCCGTCTGTGTGTCCGTCTGTCCGTCTGTGTGTCCGTCTGTCCGTCTGTGTGTCCCTCTGTGTGTCTGTCTGTCTGTCCGTCTGTCTGTCCGTCTGTGTGTCCGTCTGTGTGTCCGTCTATCTGTCCGTCTGTGTGTCCGTCTGTGTGTGCGTCTGTCTGTCTGTCCGTCTGTGTGTCTGTGTGTCTGTGTGTCCGTCCGTCCGTCCGCCCGTCCGCCCGTCCGTCCGTCCGTCCGTCCGTCCGTCCGTCCGTCCGTCCGTCTGTCTGTCTGTCTGTCTGTCTGTCTGTCTGTCTGTCTGTCTGTCTCTCTCTCTCTCTCTCTCTCTCTCTCTCTCTCTCTCTCTCTCTCTCTCTCTCTCTCTCTCTCTCTCTCTCTCTCTCTCTCTCCCCCCATTCATTCATTCAAAAGTAACGGGGAAAAGGAGCCTCACTTTCACAAACCGGAAGTTCAGAGCTCCACTGTCCATTGCTATGACAAACGAGCGTGTCGTTGCCAAGGAGATGATATTCCGGCGTTGCGCAGTAGACTGTGACCTCTGACCCTACTGACGTGTTGTAGGAGGAGAGGATTTGGTAGCGCAGTCGAGCAAGGTCGAAAAGCGATGGACATTCTGAAACACACACGGACACTATGAAACACACACGGACACTCTGAAACACACACGGACACTCTGAAACACACACGGACACTCTGAAATGCACACGGACACTCTGAAACACACGCGGACACTCTGAAACATACACGGACATTCTGAAATGGACACGGAATGCTTTGGAGTACTGTAAATAGCTATGGATTGCTTTGGGTTGCTTTTGATTGGTTTCGATAGCTGTGGATTGCTTTGGATTGCTTGAGATTGCTTTGGATTGCTTTGGGTTGTTTTGTATTGCTTAGGATTGCTTATAATTGCTTTGGATTGTATTTCCACAGTCTGGGAAAACGGTCTCTGCCAATGCTGCCATTTTGCCGCCAAGAAGACGTCAGTGAAATGTTTTGCACTGAAAGTGATCAGGGTGCAGTTCTTACCAAGCGTAACTTTCCCCAACCCAACACCGTCAAATTGACGTCACCAAGGCAGAGGAAGTGACGCAATGCACACCTCCCATCTACCTCTTCTACTTACCTGCAGCCATCTTGTCCGTGACGTCAATGTCAGCGCCTGGAATGGAAAGAAAACAATGTTAGCCTTTCAGACACTTCCTCAGACGTGGTCGTTTTCTTTCCATCTCTATCGCGACCTCGCCCTGTACACAGCGTTCCCCTAGCCCCACTCCCACATTTACAGTCCTGTACCACGTACACACACAGTCTTTGGTGTCTACTTACACATACAAAGACATTGGGATCAACTCACACAGACCTTGGTGTCTTATCACGCATACACAGACCTTGGTATATACTTACACAGACCTTGGTGTCTACTTACACAGACCTTGGTGTCTACTTATACATACACATACCTTGGTGTCTACTTACACAGACCTTGGTGTCTTATCACACAGATCTTGGTGTCTACTCACACATACACAGTCCTTGGTGTCTACTTACACATTCAGATATTGGTGTCTACTTATACACATTCACAGGCCTTGGTGTCTACTTACACAGACCTTGGTGTCTACTTATACACATACACAGGCCTTGGTGTCTACTTACACACATTCACAGGCCTTGGTGTCTACTTATACACATTCACAGGCCTTGGTGTCTACTTACACAGACCTTGGTGTCTACTTATACACATACACAGGCCTTGGTGTCTACTTACACACATTCACAGGCCTTGGTGTCTACTTATACACATTCACAGGCGTTGGTGTCTACTTATACACATTCACAGGCCTTGGTGTCTACTTATACACATTCACATGCCTTGGTGTCTACTTATACACATTCACAGGCCTTGGTGTCTACTTACACAGACCTTGGTGTCTACTTATACACATACACAGGCCTTGGTGTCTACTTACACAGACCTTGGTGTCTACTTACACATACACAGACCTTGGTGTCTACTCACACAGACCTTGGTGTCTACTCACACAGATTTTGGTGTCTTATCACACATACACAGACCATGGTGTCTACTCACACAGATCTTGGTGTCTATTTACACATACACAGTTCTTGGTGTCTACTCACACATACACAGACCTTAGTGTCTAGTTACACAGTCCTTGGTGTCTAGTTACACATACATAGACTTCGGAGTCTATTACACAGACTTTTGTGTCTACTTACACATACACAGACCTTGGTGTCTACTTACACAGACCTTGATGTCTACTTACACATACACAGTCCTTGGTGTCTACTTACACATTCGCAGACCTTGGTGTCTACTTACACAGACCTTGATGTCTACTTACACATACACAGTCCTTGGTGTCTACTTACACATTCGCAGACCTTGGTGTCTACTTACACAGACCTTGATGTCTACGTACACATGCACAAATCTTGGTGTCTGCTTACACATACCTTGATGTTTAATAACACAGGCACAGACCTTGGTGTCTACTCACACAGACCTTGGTGTCTTATCACACACACCTTAGTGTCTACTCACACAGACCTTGGTTTCTACTCACAAACACAGACCTTGGTGTCTACTCACATAGACCTTGGTGTCTACTTACATATTCCCATACCTTGGTGTCTACTCACACATACAGAGACCTTGGTGTCTACTCACACATACACAGACCTTGGTGTCTACTTACACATACTTTGGTGTCTACTTACACATACAAAGACCTTGGTGTCTACTTACACATGCACAGTCCTTGGTGTCTACTTACACATACTTTGGTGTCTACTTACACATACTTTGGCGTCTACTTACACATACTTTGGTGTCTACTTACACATACACAGATCTTGGTGTCTACTTACACATTCAGAGTCCTTGGTGTTTACTCACACAGATCTTGGTGTCTAATTACACATACACAGTCTTTGGTGTCTACTTACACATTCACAGTCCTTGGTGTCTACTCACACAGATCTTGGTGTCTACTTACACATACACAGACATTGGTGTCTACTTACACATACACAGACATTGGTATCTACTTACACATACACAGATCTTGGTGTCTACTTACACATACACAGACATTGATGTCTACTTACACAGACCTTGGTGTCTATTTACACATTCACAGACCTTGGTGTCTACTCACACAGACTTTGGTGTCTACTCACACATACCTTGGTGTCTACTTACACAAACACAGACATTGATGTCTACTTACACAGACCTTGGTGTCTATTTACACATTCACAGACCTTGGTGTCTATTTACACATTCACAGTCTTTGGTGTCTACTCACACAGATCTTGGTGTCTACTTACACAAACACAGACATTGATGTCTACTTACACAGACCTTGGTGTCTATTTACACATTCACAGACCTTGGTGTCTACTCACACAGACTTTGGTGTCTACTCACACATACCTTGGTGTCTACTTACACAAACACAGACATTGGTGTCTACTTACACAGACCTTGGTGTCTATTTACACATTCACAGACCTTGGTGTCTACTCACACAGACTTTGGTGTCTACTCACACATACATTGGTGTCTACTCACACAGACCTTGGTGTCTACTTACACAGTCCTTGGTGTCTACTCACACAGACCTTGGTGTCTACTCACACAGAGCTTGGTTTCTTATCACACAGACCTTGGTGTCTACCTACACATACACAGACCTTTGTGTCTATTCACACATACACAGACATTGGTGTCTACTTACACAGACCTTGGTGTCAACTTTGGTGTCTACTCAAACAGACCTTGGCGTCTACTCACACAGATATTGGTGTCTACTTACACATTCACAGTCCTTGGTGTCTACTTACACAGACCTTTGTGTCTATTCACACATACACAGACATTGGTGTCTACTCAAACAGACCTTGGCGCCAACTCACACATACACAGACCTTGGTGTCTACTTACACATATCTTGGTGTCTACTCACACAGACCTTGGTGTCTACTCACACAGACCTTGGTGTCTATTCACACAGACCTTGGTGTCTTCTCACACAGATCTTGGTTTCTACTCACTCAGACTTTGTTGTCTACTTACACATACACCAACCTTGGTGTCTACTTACGCAGTCCTTGGTGTCTACTTACTCATAACTAGGGCTTGGTGTCTATTTACGAGACATGGTCGACTTGTTTTCGCTGACCACAGAGATCCAGACTTGCCTTCAGAAACGTGCTGTTCACTCTGTCTCCACCAGACTTTTCTCTTCGTCCACCTCTCCGCAGCCCTGTAACTTTCCCTCACTCACTTTCTCCCTGCACACCAGCCAGCGAAACATTCATTCTGGCACTGACGTCATAAGTTCCCCGTTCATGCCTGAGTCAGCTCAGCTGTCCTTGGCGTGATCAGAGCTCATTGAGCGAGGTCCTAGCACTCTGAGAAGAGGCACTAGTCACAGACAGCACACACAAGGGTCACTAGACACAGACAGCACACACAAGGGACACTAGACACAGACAGCACACACAAGGGACACTAGACACAGACAGCACACACAAGGGTCACTAGACACAGACAGCACACACAAGGGACACTAGACACAGACAGCACACACAAGGGTCACTAGACACAGACAGCACACACAAGGGTCACTAGACACAGACAGCACACACAAGGGTCACTAGACACAGACAGCACACACAAGGGTCACTAGACACAGACAGCACACACAAGGGACACTAGACACAGACAGCACACACAAGGGACACTAGACACAGACAGCACACACAAGGGTCACTAGACACAGACAGCACACACAAGGGACACTAGACACAGACAGCACACACAAGGGACACTAGACACAGGCAGCACACACAAGGGTCACTAGACACAGACAGCACACACAAGGGACACTAGACACAGACAGCACACACAAGGGTCACTAGACACAGACAGCACACACAAGGGTCACTAGACACAGACAGCACACACAAGAAACACTAGACACAGACAGCACACACAAGGGACACTAGACACAGACAGCACACACAAGGGTCACTAGACACAGACAGCACACACAAGAAACACTAGACACAGACAGCACACACAAGGGACACTAGACACAGACAGCACACACAAGGGACACTAGACACAGACAGCACACACAAGGGTCACTAGACACAGACAGCACACACAAGGGTCACTAGACACAGACAGCACACACAAGGGACACTAGACACAGACAGCACACACAAGGGACACTAGACACAGCAGCACACAAGGGACACTAGACACAGACAGCACACACAAGGGACACTAGACACAGACAGCACACACAAGGGACACTAGACACAGACAGCACACACAAGGGACACTAGACACAGACAGCACACACAAGGGACACTAGACACAGACAGCACACACAAGGGACACTAGACACAGACAGCACACACAAGGGTCACTAGACACAGACAGCACACACAAGGGACACTAGACACAGACAGCACACACAAGGGACACTAGACACAGACAGCACACACAAGGGACACTAGACACAGACAGCACACACAAGGGACACTAGACACAGACAGCACACACAAGGGACACTAGACACAGACAGCACACACAAGGGACACTAGACACAGACAACACACACAAGGGACACTAGACACAGACAGCACACACAAGGGACACTAGACACAGACAACACACACAAGGGTCACTAGACATGGACAAGGGACACTAGACACAGACAGCACACACAAGGGACACTAGACACAGGCAGCACACACAAGGGAAACTAGACACAAGCAGCATACACAAGGGTCACTAGACACAGACAGCACACACAAGGGTCACTAGACACAGGCAGCACACACAAGGGTCACTAGACACAGACAGCACACACAAGGGACACTAGACACAGGCAGCACACACAAGGGACACTAGACACAGGCAGCACACACAAGGGTCACTAGACACAGACAGCACACACAAGGGACACTAGACACAGGCAGCACACACAAGGGACACTAGACACAGGCAGCACACACAAGGGACACTAGACACAGGCAGCACACACAAGGGACACTAGACACAGACAGCACACACAAGGGACACTAGACACAGGCAGCACACACAAGGGACACTAGACACAGGCAGCACACACAAGGGACACTAGACACAGACAGCACACACAAGGGACACTAGACACAGGCAGCACACACAAGGGACACTAGACACAGACAGCACACACAAGGGACACTAGACACAGACAGCACACACAAGGGACACTAGACACAGACAGCACACACAAGGGACACTAGACACAGGCAGCACACACAAGGGACACTAGACACAGACAGCACACACAAGGGACACTAGACACAGACAACACACACAAGGGACACTAGACACAGGCAGCACACACAAGGGACACTAGACACAGACAGCACACACAAGGGACACTAGACACAGACAGCACACACAAGGGTCACTAGACACAAACAGCACACACAAGGGTCACTAGACACAGACAGCACACACAAGGGACACTAGACACAGACAGCACACACAAGGGACACTAGACACAGACAGAACACACAAGGGACACTAGACACAGACAGCACACACAAGGGACACTAGACACAGACAGCACACACAAGGGACACTAGACACAGACAACACACACAAGGGACACTAGACACAGACAGCACACACAAGGGACACTAGACACAGACAGCACACACAAGGGTCACTAGACATGGACAAGGGACACTAGACACAGACAGCACACACAAGGGACACTAGACACAGACAGCACACACAAGGGACACTAGACACAGACAGCACACACAAGGGACACTAGACACAGACAGCACACACAAGGGACACTAGACACAGACAGCACACACAAGGGACACTAGACACAGACAGCACACACAAGGGACACTAGACACAGACAGCACACACAAGGGACACTAGACACAGACAGCACACACAAGGGACACTAGACACAGACAGCACACACAAGGGACACTAGACACAGACAGCACACACAAGGGACACTAGACACAGACAGCACACACAAGGGACACTAGACACAGACAGCACACACAAGGGACACTAGACACAGACAGCACACACAAGGGACACTAGACACAGACAGCACACACAAGGGACACTAGACACAGACAGCACACACAAGGGACACTAGACACAGACAGCACACACAAGGGACACTAGACACAGACAGCACACACAAGGGACACTAGACACAGACAGCACACACAAGGGACACTAGACACAGACAGCACACACAAGGGACACTAGACACAGACAGCACACACAAGGGTCACTAGAACACAGACAGCACACACAAGGGACACTAGACACAGACAGCACACACAAGGGACACTAGACACAGACAGCACACACAAGGGACACTAGACACAGACAGCACACACAAGGGACACTAGACACAGACAGCACACACAAGGGACACTAGACACAGACAGCACACACAAGGGACACTAGACACAGACAGCACACACAAGGGACACTAGACACAGACAGCACACACAAGGGACACTAGACACAGACAGCACACACAAGGGACACTAGACACAGACAGCACACACAAGGGACACTAGACACAGACAGCACACACACAAGGGTCACTAGACACAGACAGCACACACAAGGGACACTAGACACAGACAGCACACACAAGGGACACTAGACACAGACAGCACACACA
>JAWQFJ010001095.1:0-10000 GCA_034096865.1 Theodoxus fluviatilis | reverse complement strand
AGACAGAGACAGGGAGACAGAGTGAGACAGAGGCAGAGACAGGGAGACAGACAGAGACAGACAGGGAGACAGAGAGAGACAGAGACAGACAGAGACAGGGAGACAGACAGAGACAGAGACAGGGAGACAGACAGAGACAGAGACGGACAGAGACAGAGACAGAGAGAGACAGAGACGAGAGAGACAGAGACAGGAGACAGGGAAAGGAGACAGAGACATGAGACAGAGACAGGAGACAGAGACAGAGACAGGAGACAGAGACAGGAGACAGAGAGACAGACAGAGACAGCAGAGAGACGGGAGACAGAGAGACAGAGACAGACAAGACAGAGGAGACAGAGAGAGAGACAGAGCAGACAGAGCAGAGAGAGGACAGAGACAGAGAGACAGACAGAGACAGGGAGACAGAGTGAGACAGAGGCAGACAGGGAGACAGACAGAGACAGAGACATAGAGAGACAGTTAGAGACAGAGACAGAGAGAGACAGAGCAGAGACAGGGAGACAGAGAGAGACAGAGACAGGGAGACAGACAGAGACAGAGACAGAGAGAGACAGAGACAGAGAGAGACAGAGACAGGGAGACAGACAGAGACAGGGAGACAGAGTGAGACAGAGGCAGAGACAGGGAGACAGAGACAGAGACAGAGACAAAGACAGGGACAGAGAGAGACAGAGACAGGGAGACAGACAGAAACAGGGAGACAGACAGAGACATAGAGACAGAGGACAGACGAGACAAGAGGAAGAGACAGAGACAGAGACAGGGAGACAGACAGAAACAGGTAGACAGACAGAGACAAAGAGAGACAGAGAGGCAGAGACAGAGAGAGACAGAGACAGAGACAGAGAGACAGAGACAGAGGACAGAGACAGAGAGACAGAGACAGAGACAGAGGCAGAGAGGTAGAGAGACAGAGACAGAGACAGAGAGACAGAGACAGAGACAGAGACAGAGACAGAGAGACAGAGACAGGGAGACAGACAGAGACAGAGACAGAGAGAGACAGAGACAGAGAGAGACAGAGACAGGGAGACAGACAGAGACAGGGAGACAGAGTGAGACAGAGGCAGAGACAGGGAGACAGAGACAGAGACAGAGACAAAGACAGGGACAGAGAGAGACAGAGACAGGGAGACAGACAGAAACAGGGAGACAGACAGAGACATAGAGAGACAGTTAGAGGCAGAGACAGAGACAAAGACAGGGAGGCAGAGAGAGACAGAGACAGGGAGACAGACAGAAAGGAGCAGACAGAGACAGAGAGAAAGACAGGGAGGCAGAGAGAGACAGAGGCAGAGACAAAGATGAAAGCAAATTCTGAGAGCGACAGATACGTAACAGAGAGAAAGATGCCGATACAGACAAGACGAAACTGAGATAGACACAGACCACAGCTGGCAGTAGGCAATCCAGGGTTACTGCAGATAGACACAGACCACAGCTGGCACTAGGCAATCCAGGGTTACTGCAGAAAGACACAGACCACAGCTGGCACTAGGCAATCCAGGGTTACTGCAGATAGACACAGACCACATCTGGCACTAGGCAATCCAGGGTTACTTACTGCAGATATACACAGACCACAGCTGGCACTAGGCAATCCAGGGTTACTGCAGATAGACACAGACCACAGCTGGCACTAGGCAATCCAGGGTTACTGCAGAAAGACACATACCACAGCTGGCACTAGGCAATCCAGGGTTACTGCAGATAGACACAGACCACAGCTGGCACTAGGCAATCCAGGGTTACTGCAGATAGACACAGACCACAGCTGGCACTAGGCAATCCAGGGTTACTGCAGATAGACACAGACCACAGCTGGCACTAGGCAATCCAGGGTTACTGCAGATAGACACAGACCACAGCTGGCACTAGGCAATCCAGGGTTACTGCAGATAGACACAGACCACAGCTGGCACTAGGCAATCCAGGGTTACTGCACATAGACACAGACCACAGCTGGCACTAGGCAATCCAGGGTTACTGTACTGCCTTGTTCTTTGAGATAGCAAGACCTCACTCACTGTCAATCACTCGCTTCCCAGCCTGTCGAGCTGAAATGGCCCTCTTCATCATTTGTATTTCAAGCATCGCCGCCCTCTCCATAACACAGACACGCTTTGTGTGTCTTTCGTGCAAGCATGTGAACTCTCGTCACGTATTTCAATTTCGTCACGTATTTATCTCTCGTCACGTATATATCTCTCGTCACGCAGTTTTCTCTCGTCACACATTTCTCTCTCGTCACGCATTTCTCTCTCGTCACATAGTTATCTCTCGTCACATAGTTATCTCTCGTCACGCAGTTTTCTCTCGTCCCGCATTTCTCTCTCGTCACGCATTTCTCTCTCGTCACATAGTTATCTCTCGTCACATAGATATCTCTCGTCACATAATCTCTCGTCACATAGTTATCTCTCGTCACGCATTTCTCTCTCGTCACGTATTTCTCTCTCGTCACATAGTTATCTCTCGTCACATAGTTATCTCTCGTCACATAGTTATCTCTCGTCACATAGTTATCTCTCGTCACATATTTCTCTCTCGTCGCATGGTTATCTCTCGTCACGTATTTCTCTCTCGTCACATAGTTATCTCTCGTCACGCATTTCTCTCTCGTCACATAGTTATTTCTCGGCACGCATTTCTCTCTCGTCACATAGTTATTTCTCGTCACGCATTTCTCTCTCGTCACATAGTTATTTCTCGTCACGCATTTTACTTTTGTCTCACACACCAGAACCACACAGACCCACCACACACACACACACAGACCCCCCCCCCCCCCCCAGTCAACACACGCACACCACATTACAGCTTGGTACGTGCTGTGTGAGTGCTTTGTACGTAAAAAATTACAAGTTTTCTATCCCATAGTCACTTTATTAATTTAATTTCCCCAATCTCAATCCTCAACAAACACCAACTCACACCCCACCCGCCACCACCATCTCTCTCTCTCTCTCTCCTTCTCATCTCTCTCAATCTCTCAATCTTCTCATCTCTCTCTCGTCTCATCTCTACTTCTATTCCTCGTCCCCCTCACCCCCCTTTCCTCTCTCTCTCCTCTCTCTCTCAGTCTTCTCATCTCTCTCTCTCTCGTCTCTCTCACTCTCTCCCGTCTACTCTCTCTCTCTCTCTCTCTCCTCTTCCGAGCAGGCGGTCCTACAATCCTTGCGTACCTTTTCCTACTAGAGGACACAAGATCACGTGGGTGACAGCTGTTCTTGTCCCCATATTGCCCCGGGCGAGGCTGTGACTTGTACAGGCAGCTCATGGTAGGTGTGGCATGGTGTGTACCGCAGCACGGTGGGGGGCGTGTGACTGCACCAGTGGGGTCATGCAGACAGCGCAGTGGGCGAGACAGCCCCAGGCAGTATCCCGGCGGCACCTATCACGGCGCCCCCCCCCCCTCCCCCCGCCCCCCCCCCCCACCCCCGCCCCCCCCGCCTACCAGGTCCTAAGTCTAGGCGAGGCCGTGGGTCAGCCCACGAGGTTTCACGTTGCGCGCGGTGTGCCGACGGGGCAGGAGTGAGGGAGAGGGTGTGGCGTCGCTCACAAGTACTCTTCTGAGTGAGAGGCTACCGCGCCTGACTGCAGGTGGAGGAGACAGGCGTCCTCCAACTCTCTCTGTGTGAGGGCCGCGCCGCGCCTGCAGGCTTGGAGACAGCGACACCCCCACCAAGCATAGAGCGCGCGCTTCTGAGGGAAGCAAGGCCACAGGAGTGACATGATAGTGCGCTCACCTGTACCCTCTTATTGTCGAACAGTGAGTCGATAGTCTGTTCCCACCGCTCTAGACGTACTCTTCTCTCTCCTCACCCTATAACACACCTGCCCCCTAGCACCAGTTGTTGCTCAGTCTGGTTTCCCACCGCTCTCTACTTTCTCTCTCTCCCTCCTATCACACCTCCCCCTTCACAGGTGTTGTAGTCTGTTCCACGCCTCTCTACTTCTCTCTCTCCCCCTATCACACCTCCCCCTATCACAGTGTTGTAGTCTGTTCCCACCGCTCTCTACTTTCTCTCTCTCCCCCTATCACACCTCCCCCTATCACAGTGTTGTAGTCTGTTCCCACCGCTCTCTACTTTCTCTCCCTCCCCTATCACACCTCCCCTATCACACCTCCCCCTATCACAGTGTTGTAGTCTGTTCCCACCGCTCTTCTACTTTCTCTCTCTCCCCCTATCACACCTCCCCTATCACACCCCCCTATAAACCTCCCCTATCGCAGTGTCGTAGTCTGTTCCCACCGCTCTCTACTTTCTCTCTCTCCCCCTATCACACCTCCCCTATCACACCTCCCCCTATCACACCTCCCCCTATCACAGTGTTGTAGTCTGTTCCCACCGCTCTCTACTTTCTCTCTCTCCCCCTATCACACCTCCCCCTATCACACCTCCCCCTATCACAGTGTTGTAGTCTGTTCCCACGCTCTCTACTTTCTCTCTCTCCCCCTATCACACCTCCCCCTATCACACCTCCCCCTATCACAGTGTTGTAAGTCTGTTTCCCAACGCTCTCTACTTCTCTCTCTACCCCTAATCACTACCTCCCCCTACCACCCCTCCCTATCAACACCTCCCCCTGAGTCCACAGTGTTGTAGGCCTGTTCTCCCACCGCTCCTCTACTTTCTCTTCTCTCCCCCTATCACACATCGCCCTATCCCCCTCCCCCTATCACACCTCCCCCCTACCACGTGTTGTAGTCTGTTCCCACCGCTCCTACTTTCCCTCGATCTACTTTCTCTATCCATCTCCCCCTATAACACCTCCCCCTATCACACCTCCCCCTATCACACCTCCTATCACAAGTGTTGTAAGTCTGTTCCACACCGACTCTCTACTTTCTCTCTACTCCACCCTGATACACACCTCCCCCTATCACAGCCTCCCAACCATATCACAGTGTTCGTGTCTGTTCTGTTCCCCACGCAGCTCTCTCCGTTCTACTCCCCTACCTGAGTGTGTGTGTGTGAGTGTGTGTGTGTGTGTGTGAGTGATGTGTGGGTGTAGTGTGTGTGTGAGTGTGGTGTGTGTGTGTGCGTTGCTGTGTAGTATGTGGTGTGTGGCGTGTGTGTGTGTAGTGTGTGTGTGGAGTGCGTGATTGTGTATGAGAGTGTGTTGTGTGTGGAGTGCAGTGTGTGTGAGTTTGTGTTGTGTGTGTGTGTGTGTGTGTGTGTGTGTGTGTGTGTGTGTGTGAGGTTTTGTGTGTGTGTGTGTTGTGTGTGTGGTGTGTGTGTGTTGAGTGTGTGTGGTTCCTTGTGTGTTGTGTGTGTTATGTGTGGGTGTGTTGTTAGCTATGTGTGTGTATGGTGCTGTGTACTGTGTGTGTGGTGTGTGTGGTGTGTGTGTATGTGTGGTAATGTGGCGGTATGTGTGCTGGTGTGTAGTGTGTGTGTGTGCGTGTGCGTCGTGTGCCAGCGCTGCGCGCGCGCGGTGTTGTTAGGTGTGCACCTGCCGAAGTATGTATGTGTCTATAACTGCAGATGCATCTTCCTACTTCTGCGCGTACAATTCTCTTTCTCTCTCTCTCTCTCCTCTATCTATTACTCCTCCTCCTTTTCTCCTCCTATATATCCCTCTATTTTCTTTCTCTTCTTCTCTCTTTTCTCTCTCTTCTTTTCTCTTCCTCTCTCTCTCTCTTCTCTCTCTTCCTGTCTGTCCTCTCTCTCTCTCCTTTCTCTCTCTCCCTCTCTTTCCTCTCTCCTCTCTCTCTCTCCTCCCTCTTCTCTCTACTCTCTTCCTCTGTCTTTCTTTTCTGCTCTCTTCTCTTTCCTCTCTCTCTTTCCCTCTCCCTCTCTCTCTCTCTCTCTCTTCTTCTCTTTCTCTCTCTCTCTTTTCTCTATCCTCTCTCTCTCTCTCTCTCTCTCTCTCTCTCTCTCTCCTCTCTCCTCTCTCTCTCTCTTTCCTCTCTCCTCGCCCTCCTTTCTCTCCTTTCTCCTTCTTTCTCTCTCTCTTTTCTCTCTCTCTCTTCTCTCTCTCCTCTCTCCCTCTCTCTCTCCTCTCTCCATCTCTCTCTCTTTATCTCTTTCACCTCGTGCTCTCTCCTCTCTCTCTCTCTCATCTCTCTCTCTTGATTCTCTCTCTCTCTTCTCCTTCTCTTGAGTCAGAATGTATTTCCACTGCGTCGATAGACTGAAATCTCTCTGGCAGAATCAAAGTACAGGAATGCTACGAGGATGTTGAAAATCCTCCAGTTGTGAAGAAACACCATCGGCAAAAGACATTCGGTGCCTGGCTGATCAAAACCGCTGTGACGGTGCCACCTGAGGCTGTGACGGCGCCACCTGAGGCTGTGACGGCGCCACCTGAGGCTGTGACGGCGCCACCTGAGGCTGTGACGGTGCCACCTGAGGCTGTGACGGCGCCACCTGAGGCTGTGACGGTGCCATCCTGAGGGCTGTGACGTGCCGACCACTGAGGCTGTGAACGGCGCCACCTGAGGGCTGTGACGGGCTGCCCCCTGCGGCCCCGCCCCCGGTGCCACCTGAGGCTGTGACGGTGCCACCTGAGGCTGTGACGGGGTTGGCCACCCTCGAGGCCCTGTGACGGTGCCACCTGAGGCTGTGACGGCGCCACCTGAGGCTGTGACGGTGCCATCTGAGGCTGCAGGTAACGGAAGTTCAGCTTCTGATCGACTGGCGTCAGGGAGTGCGCAAAGTCCGCCAAGTGGCGCGGCTCAGGTGTACCGTGGCGCATGTGTTACGTCCTGTGGCCCGGAAACGCCTTCGCAGCAGCACCGCGTGTGGCACGGAACCGGTCTTTTCGACACGCACCAGTTGTGGCACGGTAAACGCTTTCGAGCAGCTAAACGCGGCGTGGACCCGGCAGGCTTCGCCGCACAGCGTGGCACCGGATACGCTTCGCCAGAACAGCAGGTTTCGTCCGTGTGGCACGGAACGCTTCGCAGCACAGCTGTGGCACGGAACGCTTCGCAGCACAGCTGTGGCACGGAACGCTTCGCAGCACGGCTGTGGCACGGAACGCTTCGCAGCACAGCTGTGGCACGGAACGCTTCGCAGCACGGCTGTGGCTCGGGCCAGGCTAGCTCCCGGCCAGCAGAACACAGCTGTGGCAACGGGGAAGGCGTTTCGCGCAGCACAGCGTGTGGCCACCCGGAACGCCTTCGCCAGCCAGCTTGCTTGTGTGCACAGTGAAACGCTTCGCGTTCGCAGCACGGCTTGGGGCACGCGAAGGCTTCGTCGCAGACAACAGCGGTGGCACCGGAAACGCTTCGCCAGCACAGCTGTGAGCAAACGGCACGCTTCCGCAGCACACGCTGTGGCACGGAACGCTTCGCAGCACAGCTGTGGCACGGAAGGCTTCGCAGCACGGCTGTGGCACGGCAGGCTTCGCAGCACAGCTGTGGCACGGAACGCTTCGCAGCACAGCTGTGGCACGGAACGCTTCGCAGCACAGCTGTGGCACGGAAGGCTTCGCAGCACAGCTGTGGCACGGAACGCTTCGCAGCAACAGGGGGACTGTTGCACGGAACGCTTTCGACAGCCACATGCGTGTGGACAGAACGGACTCGCTTCGAATGCACATGCTGTGGCTAACGGAAGTGCTTCGCAGCAGGACGACAACAAGAACGGCTGTGTGGGCGGGACGAAAGACGCTTTTCGCAGCACACAGCCTGTGGCACGATATACCGCTTCGCAGCACAGCTGTGGCACGGAACGCTTCGCAGCACGGCTGTGGCACGGAACGCTTCGCCGCGCACCGGGCTGTGGCCCGGAACGCTTCCGCCAGTCATCGGCTGTGGCACTGGAGGCAGCTGTCTTCGAAGAGATATGCGGGCTCGCATAGGCACGGCTGTGACACTAGAGCTAGGCCTCGCCAGCACAGCTCGTGGGCACGGAAAACGAACACTTCGCAACGCAACGGCTAAGCTGTGGCAACGAACATAGCCTGTCCGCCTTAGCGAACAGACTGTGGCACGGGAAACCGGGCTATCTGCAGCCATCAGCTGTGGTAGGTGTCAGGAAGCAAGTAGTAAGCACCCGCACACCGCGTTTTGGATGAACCGAAGGCCTGGATCAGCACATTACATGAATACGTTAGACAAATGATTGAATGACACAGAAAATCGGGTAGATACTGATTAATATTAGACCTCATACTTTTAAATGGTATCTCAAGGCGCTGACCTGGAGATTGGGGGAAGGCTTTAGGCGTCTAAACTCTGACACGAGAGCCGGGATTCCTGACATTCCTGACATTCCTGCATCGTTTTGACATTTGTTTGTCTAACGGTTATACTTCGTTCCCCACGTTCGGACCCAGATTTTGCACTTCACTTATGGTTGGCTGCAGGTGGAGTACATGGTTCACATCTACCCTCCCCTGGAGTTAAAACCTGGTCCTGCCCTCAAAGGCAGCTGTGATGAATGAGTCTTTACACTTCACCCCTGGTAGGTATAAACTGGCGTACCGCTCAAGGCAGTAGGATGGGATCACGACTGCTTACACTGCCCGGCATCGGGGTTAGTAAAACCCGGTCTGGCTCACGGCAGAGGCTGAATGGAGCACTGCTTACACTCCCTCGCGATGGAGTAAGAAACCTAGGCTCTGGCTCACAGGGCAGAGTGATTGAACATGCCTTTTAACACTCCCTCGCTGGAGTTAAAATAAAGAACTTCTGCGCTGCTCAAGGCAGAGTGATCGCACATGCGTGTACACCGCCCCCTGGTAGGTAAAACATGTCTGGCTAGCCCTCAAGGTGCTCACGAGTGTGACATCGATGGCCCTTAACACACTCCCCTTGGAGTTAAAACTCAGGCTGCCTCACAGGCCGACTGAAGCTGACATGGTCCTCACTCCCCCCTGGACTAAAACTGGCCTGTCTCAACGATGGCAGACTGATGGGCGGTTAAGTAATGGTCTTTTTTTAATGGGTCACTCTGCCCTGCGTTAGTATAAAACTGTGACTGCTTCGTAAAGGGCAGCAGTGGTAGAGAACATAGGACTCCTAACACTCCCCCCTGTGGGTAAACTCGGACCTTCTGTCTGGGTGCTCCAGGCAGGACTGCTGATCACATGCGTTCCTACACCTCCCCTGGAGATAGAAACTGGCTCCGTGCTCCCAAAGGCAGAGTGCTGAACATGCTTCCACATAAACTTCCCCCTGGGAGTAACATCCTATGGCTAGCTCGCACGGCAAGAGCTGATTGAACATGGTCCACACATACACTCTCCCTGGAGTATTAATAACGTGGCTGACTCACGGCAGCGTTCTTTTTTTTTTGAAGTTGGATGACATTGCTTTTTACCACTCCCCCTGGAGTAAAACTTCTGGCCTGCTCAAGGGACTGGATGTTGACTATAAGGTTCTCCTACACCCCCATGGCGGTTAAACACGTGGCTTAGCTCAAGAGGCAGGTACTAAGATGACATAGGTCTTTTCTCACAGCTCCCACTCGCGAGTAAAAACTGGCCCTGCTCAAAGGGGGACAGATCTGATGACAGTAAGGTCGCGTGCTACATCACTCCCCCCTGGAGTTAACAACTGGCCTGCTCAAGGCAGTGAATGATCAGGAGAGGGGGGACAGGGATGGGGGGACAAGGCATGGGGGACTAGAGTAGGTGAGGGACAATGGGGAGGGGCGGAACAGAAGGAAGGGCGACAGGGGAGGTGGCGGGACAGAGGATGGGCGGGGGACAGTTGGAGGGGTGGGACCTATGTTAGTGAAGAAATCGAAGTATCACTTGCAATGTTGTGGCAAACAAACCTAGACAACCGATCGCGCGCTAAAGCAGATTCTGCCTTTTCTTCTGGCCCTCATGAATACGGCAACTGCCATTTATAGCCAGCACACCATTTTTAATGTTTGTGCGTATGATATGTTGTCTACACCCATGTAGATTCGCCATATTACATAAGACAAAGGCGCATCACTCTCGGCTGGAAAATGCTGATTACTGAAATTTTCAGGGAGAGGTTCTCCCGGCAAACCAATCGATCGAATGTGATATGTGCAGAGCCATGGAC
>JAWQFJ010001094.1:26672-90361 GCA_034096865.1 Theodoxus fluviatilis | reverse complement strand
CAAAAATGACTATTCTGACACCATTGCTGAACACATGCCAATTCCAAATCTGTGTTCGCAGCAGCATTTGTAGGCCCACAGAAACCCCTTCTGGTGACCGTGAAGCAATGCAAGCTGGCCTGGTTTGGCTGTGTCACCAGGCACGACTCCCTGTGCAAGACTGTACAGCAGGGCACACTAGAGGGTGGTCGTCGCCGTAGTCGACAAAGAGCTGGACGGACGTCAAGGAGTGGACGGCCCTCCCCATGAAAGAGCTGCTCAAAACAGCCACCAACAGACCTGAATGGCGGAGGATCTCCGTGTCGTCGTCCCTCATGTCCCCCCGACGGCCAGAGCGGCCAAGGGAATGAGATGAGATAGATGAATTTGCAATTCTTGCATCTTTTCAATTCTGGAGCCTTGATCCAACTTGCAGACTTTTCTGTGGTATGCATAGTAGGATTGACAACAACACAACACACAAGACCCAGTTTACAAATGTCCAATTTTATTTCCATTCCAGGCTCCATCTGTACAAGATGCATGCGAGGTTGTAGGCAACTTCTGCCATGCTGCTGCACCAGGCAAGCATCTGGATACACCAAGAGTGTCTGTGGGGAGGACACGTGTGCAGACACCAAGTTCTTTCCCTCAACACTGAAGCAAAGTAGCCTCCTGTCCGCAATGAAGACAAAAGGCCATACTTTCTCTCTCAGACATGCAATCAGATTTCAACACACTCTCGGTGCCAACAGAAAAAGTCCTACCAATGCCAGTTTTGCACTAGGTGCAAAAATTGTTGAATCATGGACCCACGAAAAGAAAAGAAAAATTCCAGAGTAACTCTACCGACCCCAAGCAGTCACTTGCAGGAGCTAACATGCTGTGGAGACCACACTCACCACAAAGTCCGTCCCATTACGTACGCACACCTATATACACAACATATATCCAGGTTAATACAAATATCACACATAGAGTGAGCTGCATTGAAGTGCCCGTCATCAGCGTACAGTTCCAACCACAGCAGAGAGTAGTATAAGCACGACATCAGAGTGAATTCTTGCTTGTGAAAATGTGTGGTGCAAGACCATCAATAAAACTCTTGGGACATGCACCGCAGGGCCAGGACTGATGGACATTTCAACTTGACAATTGTCATCAAAGAAAAGCTAAGAAATCAAGAAGGAAAAAAAGATATAAAGATCATAGTTTTAAAGATCAAAGATAAGGGGTAGAAAGAGAAAAAGAAATCATCTAAAAATCAAACTCCTCCTAAAAAGACACACCAATTCCAGACAAATTGTCTACCAAGGGACATATAGGGCAATAGTTCCTTGTAAAATTTTTCACTTTTTCAAAAGCCCCCCAAATCCTCTTTCCAATCTATTACACAAATACACTTCAATTTGAATTTTTCATGCATCTTGAAACAAAAAGGAAGAGCAGAAAAAAATCAACACTGACCACAACCCAAACCCATGAGTATAAAGGAACAAAGATTCTTCTTAAAACTATGGTGTTCACAACAAAACTTTAACAAAATTCCTAAATGCACCTTCTTGTGTCTCTTAGCAAAGAAAATTAAAATCCGGCTGCTTGACAGTGTTAGAATGAACACAGCTTTAGGATTACAGACCCCATGCATGTGATAAATATACAGTGGAGACGAAGGCAAAGAAACCGAATTCTGCATCTGCCAGAAACACAAAATCAACAGCGGCACGCCTCCGAAACAGATGCATAGAAGTTCCAAATTGGAGACAGAGCCAGACTTCATTCCACCATGAACAAGTCTTGTCACCTATGCTGGCTCATGGAGCCCACACTATGGTACAAGTCAACACAGCCAGCATCATAAAAAGCCATGCCGGACTAAGACATTGTGAAAACACCAAGTCCCTCGTCATAGGCAGACGAGCTTGTAAAGAGACTTGGAGGAAGCAGACAGAACATGGGCCCAAGTCCCTCGTCATAGGCAGACGACCTTGTAAAGAGACTTGGAGGAAGCAGACAGAACATGGGCCCAAGTGCAGAAGGATGATAGGAGCACTGCAATTGACCTCAGCAATAGACAATGAGCGTACTGGCCCCTACTTCAGCTATAGCTTGTCCTTCCCTCACTATGATCAGTGGCTCGCATGCACAACCTGCTCAACGAGGCAGTGAGATGTAAAAATAATCAGTCCCTATGGCATTTGATACATCACCAATCCTGATGACAACCTGTTTCCTGATGAACCTTAGACAAAATACCACTTCTGTCACAGATCTTCACATCAACACTGCTAGTGCAGCAAGGACTTTGAAGTGGCTTCGGCAGCACTCTGCTGCTGTCCACACCTACTCATCAGGCTCGGTCACAACATGGCTGGGCCACAGGTACAGCTTGCCTCCATGCCAGGCTAAGACAAAACGCAGAGTGGTGCGCATGCGAGGCGACTGCGCATCGAGAGGTGTGCTGCCTCGGGGGGGAGGGGTGGAGACGTCCGGCCGAACCACGAGAGGGAGCGAAGGCTGCCGTCCCCGCCCTCCTGGCTACGATTGGTGCATCTTCAGCTCCTCCTCCTCGTAGCCCCCCTCTTCTTCCACCTCTTGCGTTGAGGGCTTGGCTGACCGAACATACATCGGGCAGGCTTTTCCCATGATCACGTCCTCCCCAATGACCACCACTGAGATGTCTGATCCTGGCACCTCAAACATGGGCTCTAGCAGAACAGTCTCCTGCAGAGATAAAAAAAATAGTCATCAGATACCCTGCTGCATGTTGATGGTTTAAACAACGCTTATTCATCTTACAATATTTGCAGAGTACCTTATGAACATAATAACTGGAAGCAAGTTCACTAAAACAGGGCCAAGACAATGAGAAAGACTACTGGGACAGGTAGCATGAGTCTCAGGACAGGAGAAACGGAACTGGGGCAAAATCAAAGTTACACGGGCAACACTACTGGGACACAAGCAGAACTAGCATGTATGTAGACAAGGATTCTAAGACAGGGCAGCTGCCCTAGCAGGCAGCAGAAACACTGAGCAGGAGGCTTTGCACCAGGGGAGGGTACAGATACTGACCATGATGGCGCGGAGACCTCGGGCCCCGGTCTTCCTCTCCAGAGCCAGGTGGGCAATGGCTCTAAGTGCCTCTGGCTTCACCTCAAGCTGTGCCTGCAGCAACATGGCAAAGACTCATTCATTGGACATAGGGGATGCAAGGTAGTCATAGGCCATTCTCCAGCGGTTCTCAAGCTTATTTGTAATCAAATATAGCGAATAGTCTCTCTCTCTCTCTCTCCTCTCTCTCTCTCTCTCTCTCTCTCTCTCTCTCTCTCTCTCTCTCTCTCTCTCCAGTGGCTGAAGTAACTGAAGTAATGCCTCTGCATACTAATGTCACACTGAAGATCCACATCCAGGTTATGGTGCTTTCCCTTATGCCCGAGCAGAATAACACAAACCAATGATGATGTAACTGTGCAAGACAGACAGGGCTCAAGTCAATTTAAAAAAATCAAAGTAAATTTCCGGCACAATTGTCAAGAGGCTAAGTAATTTATATTGTTCTATAGGTTTACACACAGATAAAAATGTCATCATATGAGCTGAAGCATGTTGTTCTTTGAAATGGTATTGAAAACAGTAATTTCATGATAGAAACAAGAAGGGCAAAGCCCATACGACTCACATGCTTGACCTTGACCTTTACATGACCTTGACCTTTACATGACCTTGACCTACGTGTGACATTCAAGGTCAAACAACTAAACCTAGCAATGACGTCATACACTAAGAACTGCTTTACACATTTTTCCTACCAAAATACATGTGACCTTGACCCAAGGTCAAGGTCATCCAAGGTCATGCAACACAAAGCTGTTAATTCAAGACATAGGAAGCACAATGGTGCTTATTGGCACTTTCTACCATGAGATATGGTCACTTTTAGTGGTTCACTACCCCATTTTGGTCACATTTCATAAGGGTCAAAGTGACCTTGACCTTGATATGTGACCAAATGTGTCTCATGATGAAAGTATAACATGTGTACTACAATGTTATGAAGTTTGGAAGAGTTATCTTCCATAGTTCAGGGTCAAGGTCACTTCAAAATATGTATACAATCAAACTTTGAAGAGTTCCTGTGACCTTGACCTTGAAGCAAGGTCAAGTCACTGTGTACATTTTTGTACGCCTTGTCATCCTACACATTCATGCCAAATTGGGTGTTGATAGACTTAATAGTCTCCGAGAAAAATCCAACGTTAAAGTTTTTTACGGATTAAAGGACGCCCTGACGCCCGGTCTGCCCAGACGCCAGGACGGACGCCTGGACGCCCGGATGGACGACACGGGTGACCTAGTATGAAAGTATAACATGTGAACTACAATGTTATGAAGTTTGGAAAAGTTATCTTTCATAGTTCAGGGTCAAGGTCACTTCAAAATATGTATACAATCCAACTTTAAAGAGCTCCTGTGACCTTGACCTTGAAACAAGGTCAATCAAACTGGTATCAAAAGATAGGGATTACTTTGCCCTATACACCATATATAGGTCAGGTATCCAATCTCAAAAACTTCAGAGAAAATTGGGAAAATGTGAAAAATGGCTGTTTTTTAGACAACATTTACGGCCCCTGCGACCTTGACCTTGAAGCAAGGTCAAGTCACTATGTATGTTTTTTGACGCCTTGTCATCATACACCATCATGCCAAATTGGGTGTTGATAGACTTAATAGTCTCCGAGAAAAATCCAACGTTAAAGTTTTTCACGGACGCCCGGACGCCCGGACGCACGACACGGGTGAGTACATAGACTCACTTTTGCTTCGCATGTGAGTCAAAAAATCCAACAGCGTCATTAAGGACACAGTGGCTGGATTTTCTCATGCATGATGACACAGGACAAACATGCACTGCATCTCACCTTGTCCATGCCGAACAGAGCCTGGTACTGTGGAATGAGGGCGTTACACGGCTCTGTCAGGATCTGCACCAGCATCTTCTCAGTCAGGCAGTGGAACGGCACCACCACGGGCAGGCGGCCCACAAATTCTGGTATCATGCCAAACTCAATGAGGTCTCGCGCCTCCACTTGGCGCAGCAGCATGTCGCGTTCCTCATTGTCCTGGGCCGTGTCTGTGCTCTCCGCCGTGTTACGCACGTCTGCCTCGGTGGCAGCTCTTCGTCCCTGACTGCCGCTGGTGGGTGCTCCGAAGCCCAGGTACTGAAATAGTACAGTGAATTCATGGTGTCACACTTCAGGCCTTCAAATACATCTTTAAGAGAGGACACATAATTGTGAACATGTTTGAGCAAGGAAGCCAAGACACATACGCACACATGCAGGCATATACAGTCATAAAGAGTCAACGTGCAAGACATCCTTCAACACTTGGTTCCGTGAAGTGATCCCGTATCTCCTCCTCCTTCTGCACACAACACATTGGAGCTCATTGTTCTTAATTTAGTGACCATGTCTGGCAGAGAAGGCACCTCCGCCACAAAGTCATCACATGACTGCTAAATTCAAAACACTGGATCCAAGGAAGAAAACATAAGAGCTGGAGGTTCGGTGCTCTAGGCCAGTGCTTAGGACGCTTGCCTTGTGGCCGACAGGTTTGGTGTTTGATGCTGCGTGGATCCTAGAGTGGCATCCTTGTGCATACTGCTCAGCCTGCACTGTGTCTCCTACCCAGGAGTTAAATGGGCATCGAGTGTTGCACAGTGACAACCAGGATCAAAAGTCTCAACAAATGTGTTGGGGGTTATTGGAGCAAAAATGAATCCTCCTCCTCATTACTATTATCATGTGAAAGCTGCGCCGTAGTAGGAGTAAAAGCAAGGAGAAGAGGGAGGCAGTGTGGGACGAAATGACAAGCAATGTTCATCACAACTAAATTGTGCAGTCGAGTCCTCAGGGAAGGCCACTTTAACCATATACCAAATGGAATATGAGTACTTGCCAAATGTCAGCACATGCACGGCTGTTTGAAGAAAGCATTTAGTGACTACTGCTAGCACTTTTAGAGTACCACACCTTCTCATTTTTCCTTCTGCTGATGATCCTGTCCAAACCATTGAAAGCTCCTGAGGCAATGAAAAGAATGTTGGTGGTGTCCACTTGAACACTCTCCCCCCTCAGCTTTCGGGAGTTGCGCTCCGTCACATTCACCACGGTGCCCTCCAGCACCTTCAACATTCCCTGTGGACACCAAGACAGCAATATTTACAGTCAAGTACACCAGGTAAGTTCTCCAGCATCTTCAACATTCCCTGTGGACACCAAGACAGCAATATTTACAGTCAAGTACACCAGGTAAGCCCTCCAGCATCTTCAACATTCCCTGTGGACACCAAGACAGCAATATTTACAGTCAAGTACACCAGGTAAGCCCTCCAGCATCTTCAACATTCCCTGTGGACACCAAGACAGCAATATTTACAGTCAAGTACACCAGGTAAGCCCTCCAGCATCTTCAACATTCCCTGTGGACACCAAGACAGCAATATTTACAGTCAAGTACACCAGGTAAGCCCTCCAGCATCTTCAACATTCCCTGTGGACACCAAGACAGCAATATTTACAGTCAAGTACACCAGGTAAGCCCTCCAGCATCTTCAACATTCCCTGTGGACACCAAGACAGCAATATTTACAGTCAAGTACACCAGGTAAGTTCTCCAGCATCTTCAACATTCCCTGTGGACACCAAGACAACATTGGGTTAAGTCAAGTACTCCAGGACAGCAGGAGGAGACCTTTGGATGTGAGAACTGAGATTCATCACTCATAATCCATGTTCACCTTGAGTCAGATATGAATCTAACTCTTTACAGGTGGATTTGTCTCATAAGTTGGAATGAACAGAAAATGAAAATTTCGAACTGCAGTTAGTTAGATGGTCACGTGAGTGTTTCATGAAGAACAACCTAACAATGGTCACATACTGTTGATGAACTGAAAAGATGCACATGAAAAAGAGCTTCCAAACTGCTTGGTACATCTTCAAATCATGTTTTCCAGTCAGATCATAGATCCATTTGTGTAATAATCTAGGTACATATGAGGTCATTTGCATTGCCTGATGCACATACATTTGTTTAATGGCTTGCATGAAAACATCAGATAATGCATTTGTCAGTGTTTGCATTTATGTGAATTTCTAACTCTATGTTTGAGTATGTGTTTGTTTGCGTGTGTGCACATGTGCATGCATGCATGCACGTGTGAGTGCTGTGGTGTGAAAGTGTGCATAATGCATGCATGTATGGTCAAGCATGTGTGTGCATCAACACGTTGCACAGTGTGTGTGCATGCACATGCATGCATGAAACTGACCCGTTGAACTCCTTCCCCTCCAACATCACGCAGCTGGTGGATGCCAGGGACACTGCCAATCTTGTCAACTTCATCCAAAAACACGATTCCTGCCATGAAACACATACAGACGCTTGTCATGTCACACCACAGCAGTACACCCTGTCACACCACAGCATCATGTCTGCAACAGCAGTCCACCTTGTCACACCACAGCAGTACACCCTGTCACACCACAGCAGTACACCCTGTCACATCACAGCAGTACACCCTGTCACACCACAGCAGTACACCCTGTCACACCACAGCAGTACACCCTGTCACACCACAGCAGTACACCCTGTCACACCACAGCAGTACACCCTGTCACATCACAGCAGTACACCCTGTCACACCACAGCAGTACACCCTGTCACACCACAGCAGTACACCCTGTTACACTACAGCAGTACACCCTGTCACATCACAGCAGTACACCCTGTCACACCACAGCAGTACACCCTGTCACACCACAGCAGTACACCCTGTCACACCACAGCAGTACACCCTGTCACACAACAGCAGTACACCCTGTCACACCACAGCAGAAAACCCTGTCATACCACAGCAGTACACCCTGTCACACCACAGCAGTACACCCTGTCACACCACAGCAGTACACCCTGTCACACCACAGCAGTACACCCTGTCACACCACAGCAGTACACCCTGTCACACCACAGCAGTACCTCATGTCACACCACAGCAGTACACTTTGTTACACCACAGCGGTACACCCTGTCACATCACAGCAGTACACCCTGTCACACCACAGCAGTACACCCTGTCACACCAAAGCAGTACACCCTGTCACACTACAGCAGTACACCCCGTCACACCACAGCAGTACACCCCGTCACACCACAACAGTACACCCCGTCACACCACAGCAGTACACCCTGTCACATCACAGCAGTACACCCTGTCACACCACAGCAGTACACCCTGTCACACCACAGCAGTACACCCTGTCACACCACAGCAGTACACCCTGTCACACCACAGCAGAAAACCCTGTCATACCACAGCAGTACACCCTGTCACACCACAGCAGTACACCTTGTCACACCACAGCAGTACACCCTGTCACACCACAGCAGTACACCCTGTCACACCACAGCAGTACACCCTGTCACACCACAGCAGTACACCCTGTCACACCACAGCAGTACCTCATGTCACACCACAGCAGTACACTTTGTCACACCACAGCAGTACACCCTGTCACACCACAGCAGTACACCCTGTCACACCACAACAGTCCACCCTGTCACACCACAGCAGTCCACTCTGCCACACCACAGCAGTACACCCTGTCACACCACAGCAGTACACCCTGTCACACCACAGCAGTACACCCTGTCACACCACAGCAGTACACCCTGTCACACCACAGCAGAAAACCCTGTCACACCACAGCAGTACACCCTGTCACACCACAGCAGAAAACCCTGACACACCACTTCATGATGCCTGCCACAGCAGTACACACTGTCACACCACAGCCCCACATTTCACAACAGCACAGGGTCAAGCATTTTCAGCACAATTTTCACATTTGAGCACAACTCTGTAAGCAGGAAGTGTTTGGTTGGCTACAATGCCTGTCTGTGGAAAAGCCTGTATTTTGTATTCATTATTATCAATTGGAATTCATTTCCAGTAAGTTCTGATTGAAACATTCTTGGGCACCTATATTTAATATTTTCCTATTTGAAACCATCACATTATGCCTTTGCATTTACACATAAATCTCGACAGCCAGCTGACAAATGCATCTACTAGGTATTCACTCTGCCGACTCGAAGTCTTTTCACATTTTCTACAAGGCACCAGTGAAACATTGCTTCATACACCAGGGCTGCACCTTGTTGAGTTTTGTCGACATTGTAGTTGGCATCCTGCAGGAGCTTGGCAATGACTGACTCGATGTCTTCTCCCACGTAGCCTGCCTGGGTGAGGGTTGTGCAGTCGCAGATGGCGAATGGCACGTCCAGGCACTGGGCCAGGGTCTGCGCGAGCAATGTCTTCCCTGTGCAGCAAGGCAGCAAGGTGTAAGAGGAGATGCAGCAAATCAAGGCAGCAAGTCAATGTTTCAAGGCAGCGGTCAGCATTGCGAAGTAAGGCCCAATTTGTTGCCTCAGCAGGATTCATTGAACTGATGTAGCAAAACACGCTACATTTTTTAAACATCATGAATAATTGCATCAGCAACAGAAGATCTCTCCTGCCAAATTCCAAAGATGGGTCACAAACAATATGCATGCACCACAAATAGCTATTACAGCTTCTAGAAGTTTTGGATGAGCAAGAGCAGATGGACAGCTAAACCTGACAAACTCAAGGATTTCTCTGCAAATCCTCTACAAGCAGAGAAACACGGGATGCCTGTCCAATGCATCCATTCCCATCTTCCATCATCCAAGATACAACTGAAAGGATTCTTCCACCTTCATCTAGTCCAACCACAGAAGTTGTTCCTTCCGCTCTTTTCCCCATCCACTCCAAAGAGCCTTTTCAGCTAACCCCCACACCCAGTGAGGCAGATTTAAAACTCCATGCTACCATCAACCCCTCCATTGAATAAGTGGGAAACCCCGAGTCAGTGAGGCAAATGTCAGCTCACCTGAGCCTGTGGGTCCAATCATAAGGATGTTGCTTTTCTCGAGTCGAAGTTCATGTGTCTCCAGGTCGAGAATGTCTGAGCGTCGACTGGCTTCTTCCTGCTGCTGCTGCTGTTGGCCTCCCTGCTGCATGCCCGGCCCCAGTCCATGGCCTGTCACTGCGATCTGCAGCATATCTGGAAGAGAGGTACCACTGGTTAAGAAAGAGTGATCATCCAGAGAAGAGGAAGCAAGCATACAGACACACACACAAACACACACACACACACACATACACACACACACATGCGCGCACACACACACACAACCACACACACACACACAAAAGGAGGGTCATCAGGCAGCTGTGGGACACAGTCAAAGCTGCATCACTGGCAGTGATACAAGCGCCAACATCCAAGTGGGCTGTTAAGTGGCCACATGTATGAATACAGGATGTTTGAAGGCACCACCAGCGGAGGCACTGGTGCAGGCCCTGAAAGTTCCAGGGCCATTGGTTCCAGCTGAGGAGAGGGGTGTCAAGCAGTAGAAGCTGTCTGTGAAATCTCTCTCTCTCTCTCTCTCTCTCTCTCACACACACACACACAAACACTCACAACAACAACACACACACACACACACACACACACACATACTGTACACACACACTGTACACACTCACACACACACACACACACACACACACACACACACACACACACACACACACACACACACACACACACAATTTCTTTAAAACAAGGTTGCCAGTTTTGCAGTTTTGCCTCAAGTCTAACAGAAAGAGAAGCATGATTAATGACTACAGCAACAGCTCAGGTGACAGCAACAACATGACTACACACACAAGACCGCAGATGCCCACAGCTGACTACCTGAACATATTTCACAGGGACACTGTTGACAATTGCAATCAAAAGTTTGAGCAGCAGTCGAAAGGCAAAAGGAACGCTAAAAAGGGTTGTGTCAAAGAGTTCTGGGAGCACAGGGCAGCCGTCGTGCTGCAGATAACCGAATAAATAAACACGCACAATGTGGAGCAATCACACTGTGAAAGTGCGGTGGTCACTGGCCCTAGGCCTGTGGAACCCGCAGTCACTCTCCGCAGTCATCTCCCGACCTGGATGAGGCAAGGACACAGAAGGCATTGTTTTACCTACTCCCGGACATGCTACTTTTTGTCACGTTTGTGTCCAACATCAGCGTCGGGCCCTGGAGTTAGGTCGCAGGGACCACCCGTTTGAGAGTCAAACGTGGGATGGAGTTATGATATTGATATATTCAACCACGCAGCTGGGTATATAAACCGTACGAGGCCGTACAGCTACCTACCAAAACAAATTCGGTAGCCGTACCTCACGGCTACGGAACCTCTTCCAAGAAAATGTGCTTACCGTATATCCTCCAGGAACTTGAAGTGATCAAGCCTATGATTTTCAGTACAGTGCAGGTTGGATAAAACAACCAAGAAATACACACACACACACACAAACAAATACACACACACACACAAACACGCACACACACATAGAGGGAAAGTGTGAGAGAAAGACAGAAAGAGAGAGAGAGAGAGAGAGAGAGAGAGAGAGAGAGAGAGAGAGAGAGAGAGAGAGAGAGAGAGAGAGAGACACTCAAACTTCAACGGAAACAGGGCCTGTATCCAGAACGGCGGGTTATTTTAACCCCGATTTATCTCTAAAGTAAACTCAGACGATTCCAACTGTCTGTTCCGCTCTCCCTTGGCTGGAACACCGTTCTGGATATGGGCCACGCGTGCCAGACGTGGACTTTATCGCGCGAAATTGCACATTTAGGAATACGCAAAAGCTGCTTTTTCCCCCCGCGTATTTTTCCAGAGGCATGCGTAATTTTCGTATTCCATTTTTTCTTGCGTATTAATACGCAAAATTTGTACGGGTACCCAGGTCTGTGTTTGACATCACATCACTCCACATAACTACTCACAGACACGACAACCACAATAATTAATCCTGAAGTTGGGCAGTGCAACAAAAAAAGTTCAAATAATTGATAAGAATGACAAGATGATAGACACCGTAAGCCAAGCTCTGACTGCAAGTTGCATTTATTTCCCTGCAACTGCTCAGCTTGGAAAGAGATGTGCAGGGATAAGGCAACATCTTCAAAGGTTGCATGACATGAGGAACAGGAAAAGGATGATACCTTAAAAAAAGTCAAGTAAGCATGGAACTTTCTACGTGAGTCATGCAATTCAAAATGGATTAAAGGGATTAGATGCATAAGAAACTTGCTGGGGTAACAATGGAGGAGATTTGAGAAGCGGTTTTACACGAGTGAAGTTGTGTCAGAGAACAGGGCTGTCAGGATTTGGAATGTCTAATCCAGATCAGGGTGATGAAATAAGCTGAAAACTGCCCACACTTTCAAGTGGAGAGAAGATTCAACAGGAGCCACAGGGCATGACTCTGCAGGGCACACGGACACTGGGCAGATATGCAAGGGACACAGAGAGAGATGGATGCAGGCAACAGCATGTCTGCCAGTAGAGGAGGCAGGGATAGGCAGATGCAGAAGCTGCAATGTCTCCAGTGGTGTACAAGATGAAGGTGCTGAAGCCAGTGTGTAAATGCAAGAGTGCCACCTGGGGGGAGTAGGTGTTAAGGAAGGAGTAAAATGGGGGAGCAAAATGCAGGGCAGTAAGGTGCAAAATTAATATGTCATGTGTGTGTGAGTGTGTGTGTGTGAGTGTGTGTGAGTGTGAGTGTGTGTGTGTTTATACCCATACATGTGCAAAACAATATTAATTTAGGAGAGTTTGAGGTGGGGAAGCCAAGGTGTAAAATGGAAATAAATGGGAGTTTAGAAGCTGGAGTACAAGAGATGTAAAATAACAAATACCTCTAGTGGCTTTGTAGGTCAAGATAAAGAGGTGTAAAAGAGAAAAAACTTCTGGGGGTATAGGAAGTGGAGAAACAGGTATAAAATAAATATCTGCCAGAGGTGTTGAAAGCACTGCAGCACTAAGGTAAAAACTCAAGAACATACGAAGCGCAAACTAGTAAACATCTGAAGTTGAAGACAGGGTAGTGCAATATGAAAGCACACATGTACAAATCCAGGAGTATCCCAAAGCTTGCATACCTCTGGGGGTGTATGAGGCGGGGTATGGGAGGTGGGGATCGCGCATTGCTCCACCCTGGCCGTCCGAGGCGGACTTGCTGGAGCTGGAGGAGCTGGTTTGGACTGGCAGGTTGTGGTAGATGCGCTTGTAGTGGTTGTACACTGCAACTGACAGCACCTTCTTGGCGTGCTCCTGACCCACCACATAGCGATCCAGGTACTCAAAGATCTGAAAATAAATAGGACAGCACACCAATGGTAGTGAAGGCAGCTCACCGACAGTCGTACTTCAAAATATGCATACAATCCAACTTTAAAGAGCTCCTGTGACCTTGACCTTGAAGCAAGGTCAATCAAACTGGTATCAAAAGATAGGGCTTACTTTGCCCTATACACCATATATAGGTCAGGTGTCCAATCTAAAAAACTTCAGAGAAAATTGGGAAAATGTGAAAAATGGCTGTTTTTTAGACAACATTTATGGCCCCTGCGACCTTGACCTTGAAGCAAGGTGAAGTCACTGTATATGTTTTTTGACGCCTTGTCGTCATACACCATCATGCCAAATTGGGTGTTGATAGACTTAATAGTCTCCGAGAAAAATCCAACGTTAAAGTTTTTCACGGACGCACGCACGCCTGGACGGACGACACGGGTGAGTACATACTCACTTTTGCTTCGCATGTGAGTCAAAAATGGCTCCTTCTTTCTCTGGAAGGAGGTGGTGGTTTTTGCTTCGAGCACAAAGCATTCAAAAACAGCACTTGTCTATCTTTCTACTATCTTTCTAGGGTGAGATGATTGTTTTTGCTTTAATAGAAAACCTTTGGAAACAGTGCCTCTTTGCCTACCTTTCTCAAAGGAAATGGTGGTTTCACTTCTAACAGAGAACATAACAAAAATCTTCTGACTTCCATCCTTTCTAGCTAAAGGTGGTGGTTTCACTTCTAACAGAGAACATAACAAAAATCTTCTGACTTCCATCCTTTCTAGCTAAAGGTGGTGGTTTCACTTCTAACTGAGAACATAAACCAAAACACTTTGGTCTCCCTTTCAAGGGAAAGGTCGTGGTCTTATTTCTAATTGAGAACATTAAAAGAAAGAAAGAAAGAAAAATCTGTCTACCTTTTTAGGGGAGGTGGTGGTTTTACTTTTACCTGAAAACATTAAAAGAAAGAAAGAAAAATTTAATCAGCCTACCTTTCTAGCAAAAGGTGGTGGTTTCACTTCTAACTGAGAACACAACAAATAACTCCGGTCTCCCTTCCTTTCAAGGGAAAGGTAGTAGTTTAATTTCTACCTGAGAACGTTAAAAGAAAGGAAGAAAAAAATCTCATTAGCCTACCTTTCTAGGGGGAGGTGGTGGTTTCCGCTTCTGTCCAATCTTTCCTGCTTCATCTCTGTTCTCCTTAAAGCTCTTCTTGGAATCTGTCTCTGACAAGACCACAAAGAAGTGGTGGCATTTCTCACACTTCACAAATCGTGTGGAAGCTGCAAAGAGACATGCATGACAGAATTTAGCACTGTGTTTCCCAACAAAAGCACAAAGGGTGCACACATCAAAGAGACACGATGCCAAAGTAATGCTAGCTACATCAAAATTTTCAAATGGAGGACTGAGTGTACCAAACAAAGTAATAACATCTGAAGGTGTCGGCAGCAGAAACCTTGTGTCTACAAGAGCTATTATTGGGGTATCACTCAGGCATCATCAGATTTCACACATATGGGATTGATTTTAGGCTACCTTTTCAAATGTATCAGTCAGAAACTTGCATAGCTCAAAAAGGCTTCCTCTACTGTTGAATTGGCTTGTACATGAAAACTGACTTAATCCTGCATGTTCAAATCAAAGAACTATATAAACAGTTCTGCCAAGTTCAGTAAAATTAACCTGAGGAATCGTATTAGTATTCTATATACAGTAAGGTCAATATCATCTCCATTTTTGTTCAGGACACTCCTATCAGACACAGTGTACAGATAGAGCAGGGGGACCATCATAACATGAAATAATGTCACAACAAGGCTGCACTTACAGACAAAGGTTTCAACATGAGTGCAAGGGTCACCACACTTGGGACAGCAGAGGTGTCCAGGGGGTTTCTTGTCACCCCCTTTGTCCCCCTTGCCACTGACTGAGGTGGGGGGCTTCTTGTCAATGCCCCCTCCTCCCTCAGGGGGTGTGCCCCCCGCCTGCTTGGCAAGGACCACTGAGGAGGACAGCAACAGGGTTCGTACAGGTTTTTAGATACAAAATTCCATGACTTTTCCATGACTTTCCATGACCTTCAACAACATTTTCCATGACCTAGCGTACTGTGATACATGACAATTTTAAAGAGAAAAGTGTATGGCGCACGACCAAACTCACGCACAATACACCCGTTGTAAAAAAAATCTAATTCTTTTTATTATTTTTACAGCAGATTGATTCAAAAACTGACAAATGCAGAAAATTTTCAAACAAGTCCTCCTTAAAATGATGATACTTTTGTCCCAAATTGTCTGGTGCTTCAACGATTAACGCACACTGAATGTGGTAATCGAGCACGCGTCTACACAACACCATTGCGATCCGATGTACACACAAACAGGTGGAAAATTTCCGCCTGTTTTCTCCTTTCAAGTGCACAATCCAGGCGCTAGACAAAAAGTAGATTCATCGTACATTAACATCGAATATAGCGTTGGAAGGGGGAAATCTTGTAGAATCCGAGGGTGTCTGTACGAAATTGATCGGAAAAGCGGGAGTGAGCAAATTTTAACAAAATGTCCGATGACGTTTGAACTTTCATCCATAACTCGTCTTTCGATTTTCACCGGAAGTTCAAACATACACCGAACGAAAGAGCAATCTTTCCTCTAATGAGTAGTAAAGTTTCAACTTGATCAAATGACAAACTTCGACGAACGAGTGTTTAGAAGAGACCAACCCGAGTCGCGAAATGCAAACTCCGTCGAGCCACCGCAAGTCGGTAGTGGCGGAGGGTGTTTTTTTTTACGTAATCGGCTTGTATGTTCTCAGTGGAAATAAGACGGATTAACACAAAACTACACGACACATGTTCTTGAAACCTTCTGCTTCATAAACAACTTTCATTCTTGTTTTTATTCACAATATTTTGTGGATTGTCCACAATTAGCCATGAAAGTGAAGTGGTATTGCCGAGTGTATTTTGGCTAGTACTGTAGTAGCGCAAAGATTTGATACAAATTACCACGGAATCCTACCACTAGTTTAAAAAAAATTAGACAACTCAGAAAGACTTTCATCTTTCTTGTTACATTGGTATTTTGTGTTATTGATATGTGCGAATCCTAGAAAAAGTGGATTCTATCGAACCGACGGCCACTTCCGGTCTGATGAAATTTCTTCGAACATCGCGTGCGGCGTCTATTTAGCACTCGCTGAAGGTCCCGAGTTCTACAATACTTTTTCCAATATGTGCAAAATATTGCAATAAATATCTTCCTAAATGATTGTTCTAGCATAAACTGAAACAAAAACCCCAATAAACTAACCGATTTCAGCTGATTTGTCCGTCAAAATCGCATCTGCGCCGTCACGCTCTTACTCGCCATTGTGTGATTTTGACGGTCATGCTATTTACCGAAATGGCGCTAATGTCTTCGAAATGGCTTAGAAATGAGCATATATATCGTTATCCCCTTCTTGAATATGATATATTTAAGCTATTCTAATTAAACCAGAACTATATTTGACCAAATTACGTTAGAAATAGCAACATTTTGAAACAGACATGCGGTCGCCATTTCGATCCAGCGCCAAATGGTAAATAGCAAAATCGGACATGGATATCCAGCTGTTTCTTCTGAAGTTCAGCATTCAGGGACTCATCAAAGAGCAGCACCAGAGAATCAGAAGACCCGGCCTTTGCCTTGAGCATGTCTAAGAAATGTGGCCCCAGACCAAAAGTTGTCAAGTACCGGGCTTTGCTTTCACTCAAGGCAAACTTGGAGGCGATGACACTGTCGGGAAACATGCGACGGAACAGCTCGTTCATTCCTTTGGTACTGGAGAATGAGAAGTGGGAGATGACCATTTTCAAAGTCCACAAAATTTCTGCTTTCAGTGTGTCCTCTGTTGTCAAGAAAGTGTCAATCCCAGTAGATCTACTGCCACTGCCAGTGGGTGCAGGCCTAGTTTCGACCAGCGTAGCAGCGCCAGCTGGAACCACCACCTTTGAAGCACTCTGTCTCAGCATTTTTTGCAGTTTGAACAAAATCTGATATTCGTGTTTGACGTTTGCTCTTTTCTTCTTGGTGTTTTTTAGCACGCACCTGGTGCGCGACACCTTTCATGTGGCTTTTCAACGCTGCCGCTCCCATGTTGGATACATCAGTCTTTTACACAAAATCGGCACTTTGCCATCCCATCCACTCTCGCTCACATGACCCACTCACGGTATTCAGGGTCTCCTGTCCAAGAGTCTTGAAAGCGACACTTTCCAGGCATGATGATAATCTGATTCTCAAAGAAACACTGCACTACAAACAAAACAATCTCTTTTCACTCTGTCCTCGTTTGAACCAACTGACCGGACCGGCGTGGAAATGAAACGAGGTCACCTAGCCAAAAAACCAATCAGGAAGCAGAAGGCACACGAGCCTTCAAAATTAACCAATGGGATGCAAGGGCACGTTTTCCTGACGTGCTCAGCGTTTAAAATTAGATTGAGAGTATCGCGCGAAGCACAGCCTAGAAAACATCTTTTTTTCTTTCTTTTTTTTTCTTTCTTAAATTCCATGACCTAAGTTGAAATTCCATGACTTTCCAGGCCTGGAAAATGAAAAATCAAATTCCATGACTTTCCAGGTTTTCCATGACCTGTACGAACCCTGCAGCAAGCGCCGATTCTCCACCGTCCACAAGACCCACAGACACGCCGAGGTGCACATTAAGCCGGGACCCACTGTCGGTTACGTCTTAGAATTGGGGTTCATACATTAATCGCACAAACCAAACTATAGGGAAGAGAGGGGAAAGGGAGGCACAAAACGAGGGAGAGGGAGGTGGATGAGAGGGGTCGGGAGTCGAGCGTTTTTTGTGTGACGGGTCAACCTGCAGGATGGATGGAATGGATGGAATGGATGGATGGATGGATGGATGGATGGATGGAGCACAGCGCTCAATTTTTACAATAATCATATATCGGCCTACAATAAATTCGTTCATTGACACTCAAGCACTTACTAATACTCAGATTTTTTTAAAGTTACACATGAGGAGGTCTCTGCATTGTCCCGAAACTTGGTGAAAAACATAACATAACCAGGCCACACTGGATACAGCTATAAGGGCATAAGGATGGTGAGAAGTCAATCTCTACATTACAAAATGGGATCCCCACTATGAGGACCGTTGATCAATAGAAATCCGAACCACTGTAACGGTGCTATTTCTTTTTTTTTGCAGTGTAGCTTCGTAGATTGACCAGACTTCAAGATCTGACCAAATGAAAGAAAATTAGTCATGTTGAGAAATAAAATTACACCGTGAAGCGCAAGTGTAACAGACCCTTGAAGAAGCTTAGGATTCCCATTGCACATAGGCAACGTTGCACTTTTAAAAAACATCTTTTTCACATAACACACAACAACACACACACAAATTACATCTNNNCCATATATATAGGTCAGGTGTCCAATCTCAAAAACTTCAGAGAAAATTGGGAAAATGTGAAAAATGGCTGTTTTTTAGACAACATTTATGGCCCCTGCGACCTTGACCTTGAAGCAAGGTGAAGTCACTGTGTATGTTTTTTGACGCCTTGTCGTCATACACCATCATGCCAAATTGGGTGTTGATAGACTTAATAGTCTCCGAGAAAAATCCAACGTTAAAGTTTTTCACGGACGCACGGACGCCCGCACGCCTGGACGGACGACACGGGTGAGTACATACTCACTTTTGCTTCGCATGTGAGTAAAAAATGGCTCCTTCTTTCTCTGGAAGGAGGTGGAGGTTTTTGCTTCGAGCACAAAGCATTCAAAAACAGCACTTGTCTATCTTTCTACTATCTTTCTAGGGTGAGATGATTGTTTTTGCTTTAATAGAAAACCTTTGGAAACAGTGCCTCTTTGCCTACCTTTCTCAAAGGAAATGGTGGTTTCACTTCTAACAGAGAACATAACAAAAATCTCCTGACTTCCATCCTTTCTAGCTAAAGGTGGTGGTTTCACTTCTAACTGAGAACATAACCAAAACACTTTGGTCTCCCTTTCAAGGGAAAGGTCGTGGTCTTATTTCTAATTGAGAACATTAAAAGAAAGAAAGAAAGAAAAATCTGTCTACCTTTTTAGGGGAGGTGGTGGTTTTACTTTTACCTGAAAACATTAAAAGAAAGAAAGAAAAATTTAATCAGCCTACCTTTCTAGCAAAAGGTGGTGGTTTCACTTCTAACTGAGAACACAACAAATAACTCCGGTCTCCCTTCCTTTCAAGGGAAAGGTAGTAGTTTAATTTCTACCTGAGAACGTTAAAAGAAAGGAAGAAAAAAATCTCATTAGCCTACCTTTCTAGGGGGAGGTGGTGGTTTCCGCTTCTGTCCAATCTTTCCTGCTTCATCTCTGTTCTCCTTAAAGCTCTTCTTGGAATCTGTCTCTGACAAGACCACAAAGAAGTGGTGGCATTTCTCACACTTCACAAATCGTGTGGAAGCTGCAAAGAGACATGCATGACAGAATTTAGCACTGTGTTTCCCAACAAAAGCACAAAGGGTGCACACATCAAAGAGACACGATGCCAAAGTAATGCTAGCTACATCAAATGGAGGACTGAGTGTACCAAACAAAGTAATAACATCTGAAGGTGTCGGCAGCAGAAACCTTGTGTCCACAAGAGCTATTATTGGGGTATCACTCAGAGTCAGACATCATCAGATTTCACACATAGTATATGGATTGATTTTAGGCTACCTTTTCAAATGTATCAGTCAGAAACTTGCATAGCTCAAAAAGGCTTCCTTTACTGTTGAATTGGCTTGTTCATGAAAAACTTACTTAATCCTGCATGTTCAAATCAAAGAACTATATAAACAGTTCTGCCAAGTTCGGTAAAATTAACCTGAGGAATCGTATTAGTATTCTATATACAGTAAGGTCAATATCATATATATCCATTTTTGTTCAGGACACTCCTATCAGACACAGTGTACAGATAGAGCAGGGGGACCATCATAACATGAAATAATGTCACAACAAGGCTGCACTTACAGACAAAGGTTTCAACATGAGTGCAAGGGTCACCACACTTGGGACAGCAGAGGTGTCCAGGGGGTTTCTTGTCACCCCCTTTGTCCCCCTTGCCACTGACTGAGGTGGGGGGCTTCTTGTCAATGCCCCCTCCTCCCTCAGGGGGTGTGCCCCCCGCCTGCTTGGCAAGGACCACTGAGGAGGACAGCAAGCGCCGATTCTCCACCGTCCACACCCACAGACACTGCCGATGCAAGCTGGCCCCTGTGGTAGAATTGAGTTCATACATTATTCCACAACCAACTATAGGGAGGGAGGGAGGGAGGGAGGGAGGGAGGGAGGGAGGGAGGGAGGGAGGGAGGGAGGGAGGGAGGGAGGGAGGGAGGGATGAGTGGTCACATGGATGGATTGATGGATGGATGGATGGATGGATGGATGGATGGGTGGATGGGTGGATGGATGGATGGATGGATGGATGGATGGATGGATGGATGGATGGATGGATGGATGGATGGATGGATGGATGGATGGATGGATGGATGGATGGATGGATGGATGGAAGAATGGATGGGTGGGTGGGTGGATAATGAAATTAAATAGGCTTACAGCCTATCAGCCTTAGTCACAGTTAGTGGACTAAGTAATACCGTAAACTCACCAAATCACTGATGCCGGTTGGAGTATGAGAAAATGAAAACTTCATTTCCCTAATCAAATGCCTTTCATGATTTGGATAGGAGATGCAGCAAGTCTATTCTCACCCCCTGAACCCATACGGAAAACCATACCAATGGTGGGAAAATAGCTACGAGCAGACATGAGGGTGCAAAACATGTCACAAATTTGATGGTCTTCTTTTTACTTTTAATTTATACTGATTCGAAAGCTAATACTTTATTATCCATTGACAGAGAGCTTCAATTTACATATATCATATATGGCCTACAAGAAATTTTCTTGACACTCAAGCAATTATTAATACTCAGATTTTTTAAAGTTACACATGAGGAGTCTCTGCATTGTCCGAAATGGGAAACATAACATAACCAGCACACTGTATAACTATAAGGTGGTGAGAAGTCAATCTCTACATTACAAAATGGGATCCCCATATGAGACCATTGATCAATAGAAATCAGACCACTGTAATTTGCTAGAAGCTTCTAGATCCAGACTTAAAACTGTCAAATGAAAGAAAATTAGTCATGTTGAGAAAAAATTACACTGTAAGTGCAAGTGTAACAGACCTTGAAGAAATTAGGTCCCATTTGCAAAGGAACTTGCACTTTTTAAAAACATTTTTCACACACACACACACACACACACACACACACACACACACACACACACACACACACACACACACACACACACACACACACACACACAAATTACATCTGTAAAATGGTATCTGGTTACTTCAAGAGTTACAGAGTGTGTTGTCACTATGACTTGACATTCAACACTGCCACAAATGAGATGTGAAGAAATGAAGTGTCTGTATTAACTTTATTAAGCTCCAACCACTGAACTGATCTTCCAAAGTCTTGTAACATCAGTCTGTGCCCCTGGATGTCCTTCCCCTAAGCCTTTCAGTGCTGGCCTTGGTTTGACCCAAAACTTGGCTCAGTATCAAGGTTTCAGGAGGAACGTGCAAGACAGAGGTCACACTGAGGCCAGACGCACAAAGCAATAGGAAGGACTGGCATTTAGAAAGGACTGGCATTGAGGGCCAGAGAAACAAAGTAAGAGAGATTAAATGTTGACGAAATTAGAAGATCCCTGGTTTATGAAAGGATAGAAAGCCACTGCAATTGGAAATTAAGTTCCCACTCAAGTCACATGATCAAGGCTTCAGCTACAAGCCTTCATGCACGAAATCCTTGAAACATGAAACCAAGACACCAACCTCTAGAAATCAAGCAGCCAGCAACAATGACCTGTGCTTTTATTTATGACAGAGTTGCAGGCTAAACCTGAGTAATCAGGTTTAATGCTACAACCAGAAAGTTGGTCAGAAATCCTAACACAGTCACAAGAAATTTCACATTCATGAAAGCACTGCAGGCCATGCACAGAATATCATAACCTTAACATAGATGAAACATGTCACAAGAAATAGGACTTCCATTATCTGATCCTTGCTATGAGAACTGAACTTTTCACCACGGAGAAGCATGCCAATTACTGGGATGGCCCTTACCAGAAAAGAACAAGTCCTGGGCAGTCAAAACATAACACACAAGAAAACTAGAGGCTGGCCAAACAAATGGAGATAAGGAGCAAAATTCATGTCCTGTCTTTGAGTTTGAATGTCCCAGTGCTCTAATCATGCAGAGACCCTAGTAAAGAATGAGGGAAAGCTGTGTGTTGGTTGTTATGTCTGTGACTGTGAGAGTCTCGAGCTGAAATCCCCCTTTACTATACATAGACACTTGTACTTGATTTGATGTTCATAACTAAAATTGTTAGGAAACCCTGACAATCATCACCCACATGTGACCTGACAAAGAGAAACAAAGAAAACTGATTCCATGATGTAAAGATACCAAGATGATTTAACAAGAAAAAACACAGTCTACCTTCTATCATTCATGAGATATATCTACATGACATGACATATTCTACAAGTCATTGCACAGACAGAAGTACTTTACAGAGAGCAGGCTGGGAAGTTACTCAACTACCTAACAACCCAAACCTAACACTATCATGACTCAAAAGTACCTTGACACCAGATACTCTGCATGGTCTTTTACACGCACCGTGGGCACAACACAAAACAAATGATGACGTCTGACAAATCAAAGATAATGAAGGGTTCGAGCACTGACGAACAGCAAGTCTCCAGGTGGTTAGTCATCTCAGCTTTCAACTCTTAAAAAGAACGCACCTTCCTTGTCATGGGAAAGAATCCAACGGATGAAAACATGCAAGGTCACTAGTGCGTGCCGTGGGGTCAGAATTGCGAACAGAGTCGCTAACAAGGGCAAAGTCATTCATACCCCACGATGAAAACAGTTATCTCAGTATCAACCATCCTGACACACAGAGAGAGAGAGAGAGAGAGAGAGAGAGAGAGAGAGAGAGAGAGAGAGAGAGAGAGAGAGAGAGAGAGAGAGAGAGAGAGATGTTTACTTCATCACTTTACAAGTGACATGTATGGAAAGCCAATAACCTATCAACGTCATTTCTTCCTCGTTTACCAATCACGCAGTTTGTGTGGAAAGCCAAGCAAGAAGAACCCACATGCATTGAACGAAGGAATATTCTTTCGGTCGATTCAAAATAACAAAAGTGGTACGCGCGCGCGCACATACATATATACACACACACATTGACATTCGAACACACGCAAAGCGAGCGAGCGAGCGTGTCATTCTGTGTGTGTGTGTGTGTGTGTGTGTGTGTGTGTGTGTGTGTCACTGTGTGTGTGTGTGTGTGTGTGTGTGTGTGTGAGAGAGAGAGAGAGAGAGAGAGAGAGAGAGAGAGAGAGAGAGAGAGAGAGAGAGAGAGAGAGAGAGAGAGAGAGAGAGAGAGAGAGAGAGAGAGAGAGAGAGAGAGAGAGAGAGAGAGAGTCTACAACAAAATGAGGTATCACAGGAATGGGTCTCAATCAGTCAATGGCTAATCGGGGGTGCGATGTTCCATTTTCTTGATAAAACGCAGAATTTGCTATGCATTTTCTGACACTGACAGGCTTACCTGCAATTGTCCTCGCCTTGAGGTGACCCAGGACAAGTCTTCCACATCTTGCAGCACCGGCCATCTCTGTTTCTGTCGAAAATGCGACTGCACCTCGCACGCAACGAACGATAAGTGATAAATATGTAATCGGGGTGACCTACATATAATAGTTACGGGGACTTCGTTTGCTGTGGCAGTGCTTATCAACACAGCTGGCGAAATGGACGAATTGCGTCTCTACTTGGATGCTCACGGTAAGGCAATGTTGTTAAGTTCAGAGGCTGCATAGATCTATGAATTCAAAGCCCACATGTCACGATAAATGCCTTCCGTGACGTAGCTCAGAGAGCTCGTAGTGTTGTCTTTATGCGATTCACGTAGCTTATCACGCAGCCATATTGTGGTGTGTAAGTCCTTGACCTTTAAGGTGAGGGTACAGAGGTTCACACTCACAGTTGGAAAGTTTACAACTAATCATCTTGCAAGAGGTTTCCCCCCATTCTTTCAGGCGGTTTAAAATTATAATTCATTAGTTCATTTTTTTTCGGGATCCAGAAAAAGTCCATACTTCTGTTTTAGGGTTGTTGAATTTACTGCGAACTGTATGTCCGACGTCAATATCCGTTTCAGCTGTTTTCACAACTGCACGCTGTGGGGAAAGCAGAGGCGTAATATGAGATGGGTGGACGAGGGAGAGGAAGGGGCAGAGGAGCCCAGAGGCACTTTCTCCAGCAAGAGCTTGGGTTTGGTGGACGCGGGGAACAGCTTGTCACACAGAAGCAGCCGCCACCTCTCTACCCAGATGTATGTACCAGCTATTGTGTTCGAGTGTTGGCTGTTGCATGTGATTGCATTGATCGTGTGCGGCGTGGTGCCATCCAACCATGCCCATGGCATGGCATGTGCGTGAATCGATCAAAAATAGGTTTGTAACTCACCAACTGTTCTCAAGCCTTCAGGGCTACCAAACGGCCCTCCTCAGGGCTTTACAGGTCTTTCGGATGGGACCTTCATAAACCGAGGTCTAGTGTGTGATACGCATGCACAACATCAATCGCGCACTATAAAGATCCTGACGCTCATGTCCTTGACGGGTGAGTGCCGGCCACAGAAAAAATATACCCAGCATGCACAACTCCCCACCCAGGAGTAAAAAAACCGGGTGTCTGCAGAATCTTCACATTGTTGAAGGTGGCAGACTAGAGAAAGAAGGAGGCGAATGAGTCGCGCCATCCATCCAGAAGTCTAGCAGACAGGCATGCGCATGGCAGCCTGGCGGGTGGTGGTGTAGCATTGTGGTCTACTGCCATACTAACAGTAACACAGCACTGCCGCATTTACATGCTGTAAGACACTCCTTCTCCACTAATAAGGGCGAGACATGGCTCGTTTTCGAGCCTATTGAAAGCAAAAAACTACTAATACAAAGCGCAATTTTAGATCAATAATCGACGTAGAGTCAGCTTCTGAAGTGATAAGCACACTGTCATACACTTATCTGAGTGACACACACGCACACGCGCACACATACACACACGCACAGATGGACACACACACAGACAAGGATGGACAAATGGCTGTGATAGGGGCTCTGTGGCCGAGTGGTTAGCGCGCTGGACCTACAGTCGCTTGCGGCCAGTGGGTACGGCGTTCGAAGCTGCGCGGTTTCCAGAGTTGCATCCTTGAGCAAGATGCTTAACTCGCATTGTTTCTCCCCACCCAGGAGTAAAACCGGGTACCTGTGAGGGCAATATTGGCAAAAACGTTGTGCGATTAACCCTTGTATGCGGCCAAGCGCCAGCATCGGGTTGGAATACTCCCCAGGGAGCGGAGTTGGTGCTGGTACCTGACTGTGTGCGTCTTAAATGTCTGTCACTATGTTTGTTGTGAGGTACCAGTGAGGATTGATGAAGATGCCCAGTGATCAGGGGGTAAAGTGTAAGCGGTTTGAGACCCTGACAAAGGGTGTAAGTCGCTATAAAAAACCACACCTTTACCTTTACCTTTATACCAAGGTTAGGATAGTATCTTGCAAAATTGCTTTGAATTCACTAAGAGTGACATTGGGAAACTCATGCAAATTAATTCATAAACATTTGCCCAACATGAGAAGCCTGATCAGAGTTTTAAGTTCACACACACTCACACACACACACACACACACACACACACACACACACACACACACACACACACACACACACACACACATCAAAATGACATTCATGAAAAGTATCATACAAGTCTGCACACATGAATAAGTACATCAAGAAGAGAAAACAAGTTTGGACTGAGCCTGGAAACAATGGTCACCTCTGCAACCGCAACCATCCCCAATGATTCCTAGAATTATTTATGTATTGTCTGTTCTGGTTTCTCCCCTCCATTTACCACTATTTTGATTTGATTGATAGATTGATATATATATATCTATTCATCCCAACATGAAATACATTGGATACATGTCACAGCATTAAGCAGATTTTTGTAATGTTCAAAGTAGAAACAGTTATACATGATTTATGATATGAAAGAAAGAAATATTGCCTGAGTATGTAACAAAGAAAATTGTAAAACATTCTTGTTTCGTACTCATGCATTTCATGTATCTGCAGAACACCACCAGAATAAGTACCTGCAACACCTCCTCCCTCTGACCATCTCTTTCATTTGCAGCCAACTACCCCTACTCAGATGTTGTCATGTCTCCATCAATGACATATATACCCTCACCAGTTTGCAAAACTGCTCTTCACCATGAATTTTGGAAAATCTCTTTCAACCACACAAGCACTCGTGTGAGGTCAAACAGCAAAAGTGGCAAGAATCCACCAAGGATGTACAGAGCAGAGGATTTCTGCTCACACGGACACAATATACGGCTGCAGTCGTGAACACATGCACGACCATAGACATAGAGCAATCCAAAACACAAAGACAGGCTATCCAAGCTGATGCAGTGCATGGGTGCAAACACGAATATATGCCCAAGTACAAATACTCTGCTGCATAAAGTTAAACACTGGCAAGCTGTCATGAGGCAATCCAAGAAAATTAAATTTCATTACTTCCTCTCAGCTGTGATTTACTCACTTACATTCATTATATTAAGTGATAATTTTACTCTCTCTCTCTCTCTCTCTCTCTCTCTCTCTCTCTCTCTCTCTCTCTCTCTCTCTCTCTCTCTCTCTTACATATCAGAGTTCAGACTCTTTAACTTTTGAAATTATATTTTAGAAAATGTAGCTTCAAGAGCAAACCCTAAAGCCCAGCAGGTAGGTGTTTCTGCTGATAAGGGGGCAATGAGCAGCTGCAGGCATGTGTAGTACCCACACATGTGTGTCATAGTGTGTGGGGCTCGTGTGGCCAAGTGGTTAGTGCACTTCATTTGAAGTCATTTGCTGCTAGTGGGTGCAGCATTTCAAGCTGCACAGTCCCAGAGTGCTTAAATCACATTGCTTTGGTCCATCCTGGAGTAAAACCACGTACCTGAGAGGGCAGTGATGGTACTCTGTAGTGAGAGGAATAAACTCTTGTATATCCAGCACCTGGTTAAAATATTCCCCAGGGGGTGGAGTTGGTGCTGGTACCTAACTGCATGCATCAACTTTTAGTCACCTCCTGCGCCTGCAGAACAGTGGTGCAAGGACTGTAGCAAGACCTTCCAAGATGGCTCATACTTCACCTGTACAGAGATGCCTCCCTTGGCTACCATTGCTCTGTGTACAAGTGTGTTGCTGGTGATGCCTCGAAATACCTGCGTGACCTATTGAAGGAGTATAGACCAACTCTCAACCTTCAGCCTGATACAATGGACCTCTTGACTGTTCCAAAGGGTAGACTGAGAGGGTATGGCCACAGGTTGTTGACCTTTGCAGACCCCACGTTGTGGACTAACTTCACTAAGGTACAAGAAAAGTTGCTAAAGTCACCATTCCTGGTGAAGTTCAAGGCAGGAAAAAAAACAACACTTTTCTGGCTGTGACCAATAGTTCTAGCGCATAGATCAAGCCCAAGCGGCATGACATTTTTGTGCAATCTGTATATATATTTTCGCTGTCTGTGTGTGTGTGTGTCTGTGTGTCTGTGTGTGTGACACTCATACGTTTCCACAGTTTTATTCCGATCGACTTGAAACTTGGTATGGGGTTAGGTGTGGACCCGGGTCGGGTCAACGTGGGGTTAAAAAAATGGTGTTGCCATGGTAACCGGAAGTGGGCACAAACAAGATGGCCGCCGAAAACTCAAAGTGCTCCGATTTGACCAAAATTTGGTGTGTAGGTAGGTACAGTCAAATGATGAAGATCTGTGGAAAAAAATTTGGTTGTCATGGTTACGTCACGAGAAAAACAAGATGGCGGCTGAGGAAACAATGGACGACTGTGTCGAAGGCGGCGAAGCCGCCTGAGACACAGGAGTTCCCATCGACTTCAAACTTGGGATGGGGTTAGATGTGGGCAAGGGTCAGGTCATGGTGGGGTTAAAAAAAATGGCGTTGCCATGGTAACCGGAAGTGGGCACAAACAAGATGGCCGCCGAAAACTCAAAGTGCTCCGATTTGACCGAAATTTGGTGTGTGGGTTGGTGAAGTCACATGATGAAGATCTGTGAACACATTTTTCGGTTACCATGGTTACGGCACGAGAAAAACAAAATGGCGGCAGAGTAAACAATAGAGGACTGCGGCGAAGGCGGCGAAGCCGCCTGAGACACAGGAGTTCCCATCAACTTAAAACTTGGTATGGGGTTAGATGTGCGCCAGGGCCAGGTCATGGTAGGCTTTTAAAAAAAGGTTTCGCCATGGTAACCGGAAGTGGGCACAAACAAGATGGCCGCCGAAAACTCAAAGTGCTCCGATTTGACTGAAATTTGGTGTGTGGGTTGGTAAAGTCAGATGATGAAGATCTATGAACATATTTTTTGGTTACCATTGTTACGTCACGAGAAAAACAAAATGGCGGCTGAGTAAACAATGCACGACTGTGTGGAAGGCGGCAAAGCCGCCTGAGACACAGGAGTTCCCATCCACTTCAAACTTGGAATAGGGTTAGATGTGGGCCAAGGTCAGGTCATGGTGTTGTTAAAAAAATGGTGTCGCCATGGTAACCGGAAGTGGGCACAAACAAGATGGCCGCCGAAAACTCAAAGTGCTCCGATATGACAGAAATTTGGTGTATGGGTAGGTAAAGTCAGATGATGAAGATCTGTGAACAAATGTTTTGGTTATGGTTACGTAATGAGAACAACAAAATGGCGGCCGAAGAATTTGGCTTTGTATGTGGCTTTGGCGCTTTGCAAAGTGCCTGGCCGCGAAGCGGCTAGTATGAGATAAGTCTTACATCCATATATGTTATTGTGTGTCATCAGGTGCCAATTAAGGACTGATCAACTTCAAGGGATGCAGTGAAAGTGCAAACCAGTTTGAGACCAGACATTGGTGATAAGTCTCCATATTTAATTGCACCTTTAATTTTATCTCTGTTTATTTTTCTCATCTCTGTTTCCATTTAAAAGATACAGCAATTCCATTGGGCAGATATGTGGCTTATATATATACATTTGCTTTTCAGGTGAATGAGGTGTTGGCACGAATAACACCATGTCCTCCAGGAGAAAAATATGACTACCAGTTGGCCATGATGCAGGAATTTAGAAGAGTTGCCCAGAAGTCTCCCATGTTTCCTCCATATGAGGAGAAGAAGCATGACATAGAACGCTACACTGACAGATTACGGCAACAAGACATGTCTGACTCCTGGGAACCAGGTAGGCGGAATGAATGAATGAATGAATGAATGAATGAATGATGTTTTATGCCTCTCAGCCTTTGTAGGCTATTTAAAGAGGGGGAAAAGGTTGTGGTTATGGTAATCCTAAACTTTTTTTTCTGATCAGGCAAAATAAGAAGAGAGGAAAAAAAGAGAGAAGAAATTGAGGATATTGAATGAATTGTGTGCTGTCCCATCTTCCTTGCACTTTGAGCACTTGGGAATCCACTATTTCAGTATTAGAAGAAAAAAAACTCTACCAAAGAGAAATTGTAATTTATGTTTAATCTGGCCTCTTTAATTGGAAAAAAAAAGTTAATGCTGACCTACTGACCCATTTTCCCCCATGTTCCGTAACCAAAACCTTTTTTTCTTTTGCCGTACGATACTTAATCAAGAAAATCATTAGAACTTGTTCCAGTAAGAGCAAATCAATTTCCATGGTATTCACCTTTACAAATTGCATAGGGAGATGCAGTAGTTCTATTTATACCTCCTACCCACTGGGGTGGTAAGCTGAGTGAGAGAAATATTAGAGATCAAGGGCGCATTTGTTTGGCCCAAAATCTCACAATTCTCCCTGAATTTCTAGTCGAGGGCGAGTGAGAAGCTCCTACAGCTAGAAAAACGGCCAATCATCTCGCAAGGCAGGAGAACATGACTGCGCCCTGGCGCCAGAGTCGGTGATGAAGTTGCCGATAGACGAAATAACTGACGATTCAGATATCACATCAGTTTTTCACTTCATAGAACACACCATGGTGTCATACCGAATGACACGGGAACTTTTTCAACGAAAAAAGCAACCTGTGTTCAATTGTAGACAATTTTGTCGAAAATGTGAGGCCTCATTCATTTCGATCAATTCAAGGGACGTAATTCATAGAGCGCACATATATGCTGAAGGGAGCATAGAGCATACGTATGCTGCAAGTGTACACTGCAAGCAAAAAAAAATTTTTTGGCAGTGTATGTCCAGAAATACCCAATACTCCTATGAACACTCTAACAGCAAATACTTCCGTGTACGTACACTTTTCCATTCTCAAACCCTGAGAAGCACATTACAGGCACTCTTCTTTCTGAACACCAGCCCAACTCACACTGTCTCCGCCATTTTGGCTCATCCGGATGGATCACTGCAGCGGGAAGGATCGAGGGAGCTCCGGCCCTCCCTCGGCCTCCCGCCTTCACGGCGAGTGCGTCATGAGCGATGAACGTAGAAAACGCCTAGCCCTCGTGATTTTCTCTAGATTTTGGGCCAAACAAACGTACCCCAATTTTGAAAACAAGAAAGAAAGAGGAATGAAGTGAGAGAAATAGGCTAAGATTCATTCAGAATAAGATGCATGATTATAGAAAAGTGAGAGCAAGAATTGTGATGCAAAAGATGGAGTGAGAGTTGGAATGAGAGAAAAGTTAACAAGACTTGAAATGAGGGACTTAGATAAAAGGGGAGAATGGATGAGATTGAGGGGGGAAGAAGAAAGATGAGACATGGATGAAGGATATTGACTGGAATAGAGGGCAGAAAAAGATAGATGCATCGTAAATACATCGAGTGGAGTGAAGGTGCATACATGATGTGTGTTTCTGTGTGAGAGGTGTGTGTGTGTGTGTGTGTGTGTGTGTGTGTGATGTGTGTGTGTGATTGTGTGTGTGTGTGTGTGTACACATTTATGCATAGGTGTGTGTGTGTGTGTGTGTGTGTGTGTGTGTGTGTGTGTGTTTGATGTATGTGTTTGGGGGTGTGTGTGTGTGTGTGTGTGTACACATTTAAGCATAGGTGTGTGTCTCTGTGTCAGTGTGTGTGTCTCTGTGTGTATCTGTGTGTGTATGCGTGTGTGTGTGTGTGTTTGATGTGTGTTTGGGGTGTGTGTGTCTGTGTGTGTGTGTGCATATTTGTGGGGTGTGTGTGTGTACATATGTGACCCCGCACCACCAAACCAGTCTTAAGGTGGATTTTATCATTTTTGAGATGTTTATATTTTTGAATTCTACAGAGTTTCCTGATTAATTTGACACCAAAACGAACCTGGTAGCTAAAAAACTGTGGAAGTTATAACGAGTTGAAGTTGAAAACTCAGTCGCGACTTGTTTTGAGAAAACGGACCTCAAAGTTTTGCATGCAATCCTCATACATTCTCCTTAGCAACAGGGTCTTAGAATTATCCAATCATCTTGATTTTTTGCACAGCAGAAGAAACGAAAGAAAGCGCGCGAAAGACCATGTGTTGAGGTTCTGCAAGGGTTACGTGTTGTTTTGCAGGGTCAAAATTGGTCGATTTTGGCAAATAAAAATGCTCTAAATTTATCACAATTATAACTTTAATTAATTTTTTAATGCACTTAAATACATTTTTAAGACATAAAACTTATACCATTTTATAGATTAATTTTTAGAGAATGCAATGAACCGAAACCCTCAATTTCGCACAGGCAGACCCCCACCACCTTCAGAGCTGTGTAGCGCTGTTTCGATGATTGCGAGTTAAGACTGGTTTCCAGAAATGGGTCACATATATGCATGTGTGTGGTGTGGAGTGTGTGTGTGAAGTGTGTGCATGTGTGTGTATGTCTGTGTCTGTGTGCAGACAGATGCACACATATGGTGGACTGCTTTCTCTCTGACCATTGTGCTTGTTGTTAAAGATTACTCCAGACTTCCTGAGGAGCTGAGGCCTGTCCGTGCCAAGAAGAAGAAGAAGAGAGTGCAGGCTGACCAGCCCAGCACCTCTGTGCCAAGGCCCCTCCCCAAGCAGCCCAAGCTTGACGCGGAGGTAAGACTGCCTGAGGTAAGACTGCCTGAGGTAAGACTGCCTGAGGTAATACGACTGCCCGAGGTAATAAGACTGCCCAAGGTAAGATAGTCCGAGGTAAGGCTGCTTGAGATAAGATGGTCCGAGGTAAGACTGCCTGAGGTAAGACTGCCTGAGGTAAGACTGCTTGAGGTAAGATGGTCCGAGGTAAGACTGCCTGAGGTAAGACTGCCTGAGGTAAGACTGCTTGAGGTAAGATGGTCCGAGGTAAGACTGTCTGAGGTAAGACTGCCTGAAGTAAGACTGCCTGAAGTAAGACTGCTTGAGGTAAGACTGCCCGAGGTAAGACTGCCTGAGGTAAGACTGCCTGAAGTAAGACTGCTTGAGGTAAGACTGCCCGAGGTAAGACTGCCTGAGGTAAGACTGCCTGAGGTAAGACTGCCTGAGGTAAGACTGCCTGAGGTAAGACTGCTTGAGGTAAGATGGTCCGAGGTAAGACTGCCTGAGGTAAGACTGCCTGAAGTAAGACTGCCTGAAGTAAGACTGCTTGAGGTAAGACTGCCTGAGGTAAGACTGCCCGAGGTAAGACTGCCTGAGGTAAGACTGCCTGAAGTAAGACTGCTTGAGGTAAGACTGCCTGAGGTAAGACTGCCTGAAGTAAGACTGCTTGAGGTAAGACTGCCCGAGGTAAGACTGCCTGAGGTAAGACTGCCCGAGGTAAGACTGCCTGAGGTAAGACTGCCTGAAGTAAGACTGCTTGAGGTAAGACTGCCCGAGGTAAGACTGCCTGAGGTAAGACTGCCTGAAGTAAGACTGCTTGAGGTAAGACTGCTTGAGGTAAGACTGCTTGAGGTAAGATGGTCCGAGGTAAGACTGCCCGAGGTTAGACTGCATGAGGTAAGACTGCCCGAGGTAAGACTGCCCAAGGTAAGACTGCCCGAGGTTAGACTGCCCGAGGTTAGACTGCCCAAGGTAAGACTGCCCAAGGTTAGACTGCCCAAGGTAAGACCGCCCGAGGTAAGACCGCCCGAGATTAGACTGCCCGAGGTTAGACTGCTTGAGGTTAGACTGCCCGAGGTTAGACTGCCCGAGGTTAGACTGCCCGAGGTAAGACTGCTTGAGGTAAGACTGCTTGAGGTAAGATGGTCCGAGATAAGACTGCCCGAGGTTAGACTGCCCGAGGTAAGACTGCCCGAGGTAAGACTGCCCAAGGTAAGACTGCCCAAGGTAAGACTGCCCGAGGTAAGACTGCCCGAGGTTAGACTGCCCGAGGTAAGACTGCCCGAGGTAAGACTGCCCGAGGTTAGACTGCCCGAGGTAAGACTGCCCGAGGTAAGACTGCCCAAGGTTAGACTGCCCAAGGTAAGACCGCCTGAGGTAAGACTGCCCGAGATTAGACTGCCCGAGGTTAGACTGCCCGAGGTAAAACTGCCCAAGGTAAGACTGCCCAAGGTAAGACTGCCCGAGGTTAGACTGCCTGAGGTAAGACTGCCCGAGGTAAGACTGCCCAAGGTTAGACTGCCCGAGGTAAGACTGCCCGAGGTAAGACTGCCCAAGGTAAGACTGCCCAAGGTTAGACTGCCCAAGGTAAGACCGCCTGAGGTAAGACTGCCCGAGATTAGACTGCCCGAGGTTAGACTGCTCGAGGTAAGACTGCCCAAGGTAAGACTGCCCAAGGTAAGACCGCCTGAGGTAAGACTGCCCGAGATTAGACTGCCCGAGGTTAGACTGCCCAAGGTTAGACTGCCCAAGGTTAGACTGCCCGAGGTAAGACTGCCTTTCCCTGTGGCCTCTTCTGTCCCTGCAATTCAGCATAGTGTCAAGGTCGCTTTGGACTTTTTCATTGGAATGTCTTTTAAGTGTGCATAAGCTACTGTTGACAATCAGACATCATTGTTGTCACTGCTATTATTGATACTGTGAATGGCATGGTGACTGTTGTTTTAGAAGCTATGTGATTTTTGCAGAATAATCTAGAGATAATAATGTTTAATTAGTTGGGTTAGAAATTAAACAAAAAATGTTAGCTTTAATTTTGAATATATTCAAACATGTTGATTGACTTTGTAGAACCCACTGTGGCTAGTATGTTGAAATAACATGAATATTTCAGTTTCGATTCCTGGATTGTTACACTCCTTTTATCAATTATTTAAGCAAGCATTCACCAACCATACATGCATGCATAGGTGCATTTAGCAGTTCATCCATTTATCTACATAATTATTATTATTTTTTTATTCATTCATCCATGTATCTCATCCGTTATCCATCCAACCATGCATGCATCATTCATCATCTATCATTTATGCTTCCATACATCCATCATATATCCATAGTTTCTTCATTCCCTTTTTCATCAACTGATTCACTCATCCATTCATTGACTGGTCACTGCAGGTGGTGGTGGCTGAGGAGGAGGTGGAGGCCCTGGCACAGAAGGCGGTATTAAAGGCAGAGCCAGCAGAGGAAGAGGACCAGGCAGATGGAGTGGAAGAGGAGGAGGAGGAGGAGGAAGAGCTGGAAGAGGGAGTGGACGAGGATGCCCTGGACGAAGATGATGAAGGGGTAAGTAGTTCTTGCATAATTTGTTTTGCTTTGTTGGAATTTGTTAACGAAACAGTTGTGTTTTACAGGAACAATTTCTGCTAGACTTTCCTTCAATGACTTATTGATGCCCTGCTTCCAGTGCTCAAGAGTGTTAGATTGGAAATGTGATTTTATAATAGGTATTATAACTGTCACAGGGTCTGACACTACCTTCTTAAAACTGCTTGTACATTGAAAATTCACTTGTCCAATGCAAAATCCGCTGGCCAGCACATTTTTTGCCCCACTACAGTAATCCCAAATCTAATAAGTTTCAGCTTCTCTCACTTTTAAAATGTGTCTAGCTTTGAACATGTACGCAGTATCATGAAAGTCAGGCAAATTGAACAGGTGGTTCTGAGGCAGCCTGCAAAACCGTGCCATGCATCCACATAGTTTTCAAGCTGTTATGTGCTTCAATTCTAATATGTCAGAGGAAAATTTGATTGCTTGTTCTGGCAAGTGAAGATTGATTTTTCTTTGCCCAAAGAGAACATTTAGTAGCCCTGGGCAATGGGGCAATGGCTTGTGTCAGACCCTGTGTCAGAACAAACTGTGCTCTCAGAGAGTGCAGATATATGCCAAGTTACTTGCTGCATTGTCAATGGGAGATAACTCCATTCTGCCTTTTGAAGCAACTAGTCCACACTCGGTTACTTCCCATGAACATCTCAATGTGCTAACCAGGGATTCCATACCAATTTGATAGTCTCATTGCAGAGACCACAGCAGCTTAATTTTATTGGCTACCAACCTCTCTTTTCCCTCTAAAGGTTTCCCCTGTCACTGTCCCGATTCTCATGAGCTTGTGGGAAAGTGGTGTCAGGTTTTTGGATTTTGTGGAATGCCTTTGTAGCCCACCTTTCTACTTGGCTTTGGTCAGTCATCATTAAGTCTCCTCTGTTACTTTAGGTACATGACTATGCTGTCTTTGCTGCTCTTGGTGAAACTGTGTTTAATTCTGGTGATAGTACTCAGTGCAAGTGATTTTTCTTCTGTGATTCATTGCTGAAATGCAAGAGGACATTTACTGGGATTAATACACATTCTTTCAGTAAATGTGCATTAAAAGTCAGCAGAAACTTTTTTTTCTCTCAAATAGATCATATCCACAAAAGAACTAGAGAAAAGGAAGGAGGAGGGATGTGGGGATGGAGGTAGGGGGAGAGATTTTAGCTGCTGTTCTTGTATGATCTTATACCGACGTACACTCTGTTGTGTTTGTTCTGAGGGGGTGTTTGAATTTAATTGCCATTTTCATTTCAGGATTATGGCCACTCCTACTTTGACAATGGAGAAGGTTACGATGATGATGGAGATGACTCAGAAGAGGCGCTGTGATTGACACATTCTAAGTTTTGTTCAGCACATGCAAATGCGTGTGTGTGTGTGTGTGTGTGTTAGAGCTGGCGATACTTACCGGTAATACCGGTAAAACCGGTGCCCATGATGTCATGATGTCAACGTGGTACACCAGTACAAAGTACAGGTAAAATGCAAAAATACCGGTAAAAAACCGGTACGGTCCTCTGTACCGGTACCCAGCACTAGTGTGTATGTGTGTATGTGTGTGTGTGTGTTTGTGTGTGTGTGTGTGTGTTTGCTCGTGTGTGTGTTTGTGTGGTTATTTCTTTGCATCAGAATTGGGTTTTGCTCACATCTGAGAAGCTACTGACTTCTGTGCTGGAGAGAGAGAGAGAGAGAGAGAGAGAGAGAGAGAGAGAGAGAGAGAGAGAGAGAGAGAGAGAGAGAGAGAGAGAGAGAGAGAGAGAGAGAGAGAGAGAGAGAGAGAGAGAGAGAGAGAGAGAGAGAGAGAGAGAGAGAGAGAGAGAGAGAGAGAGAGAGAGAGAGAGAGAGAGAGAATGACAGATGGCCACACAGACATGCACAAACTCTATGACCCACAGACTGACTGGCAGAATGAATGCAAATGTGTCTGTGCACATTTTCATAATGTAGAAAATAAGTCTTGTAGGTGGACATGCAGCAAAGTGTATGAGAGGAAGAAGTCTGTGTTTGAATTCATTATATTTAAGGTTATGAACCCAAAGAAGAAAACAATTCCATTGCAAGAGTCATCAATGTACATGTTCTTCTTGTTATATAGAATGTATACATTATGCTTCCATGTAAAGAGGATTTTCCTGACTGGGTCAGCCTCTGCACTTCTGACATATACTGATTAAAGAAAATATCTAAACTTTGCTTGATCTGTTTGTTTACTTTTCTTTTCCTAAGTATACAAGTTGGAATAGCTTGTAAACACCGAGGCTTGCATCTCATGATTAAACCCATGCATATCTGAAAATCAAAAGTTTGCAATATGTCTGGTCCACACAGTTTTCTGTCTGAAGATTGAACTTGTTTTTTTCCTAAGCAAAACCAAAATGGTTTCTTCAAGCAGAGACAAAGGGTTTATCTTCTTGATAGACAATAAAGAAAATCTTTGGTGATGAAAATTAATTCCTGAGGTGAAACGTGCATAAGTGGTGAGAAACTCCCAAAGGTCAGAGACAACAGACAGTCATCTGAGAAAGAGACCCCATTTATGAGTTTTGCCTTTAATTATAACTTACTAATGCTTTTGGAAAGGGTTACACCTGGTCATTACTCCAGGTATGCCTGCCTTTCAATTCATGATCTTTGTGAACTAGGACAGAATCTGCCCTTGCCCAGTCTTCAACAGAGATGCAACATGAATAAGTCGTTGAACAAAAAGGAATGCTCAACTTAATTGTACATTGGTTATAAAGGGTCAGACTGGAGAGAGTTCCTACTGCAGTGTTCCAAACCTGCCAGTGACAAACATTTTAGAGCTTTGGTGGGGACCAAAATGGGACGTAGTTTACATTGGAGTGCTTTGTCCTTTCAGGGTGTGTGGTGTGTCCTTGCAGGGTGTGTGGTGTGTCCTTGAAGGGTGTGTGGTGTGTCCTTGCAGGGTGTGTGGTGTGTCCTTGCAGGGTGTGTGGTGTGTCCTTGCAGGGTGTGTGGTGTGTCCTTGCAGGGTGTGTGGTGTGCTGTGTCTTTGCAGGGTGTGTGGTGTGTCCTTGCAGGGTGTGTGGTGTGCTGTGTCCTTGCAGGGTGTGTGGTGTGTCCTTGCAGGGTGTGTGGTGTGTCCTTGCAGGGTGTGTGGTGTGTCCTTGCAGGGTGTGTGGTGTGTCCTTGCAGGGTGTGTGGTGTGTCCTTGCAGGGTGTGTGGTGTGTCCTTGCAGGGTGTGTGGTGTGTCCTTGCAGGGTGTGTGGTGTGTCCTTGCAGGGTGTGTGGTGTGTCCTTGCAGGTGTGTGGTGTGTCCTTGCAGGGTGTGTGGTGTGTCCTTGCAGGTGTGGTGTGTGTGTGTGTGTTGCAGGGTGTGTGTGTGTGTGTTGCAGGGTGTGTGTGTGTTGCAGGGTGTGTGTGTGTGTGTGCGGTGTGTGGTGTGTCTGCAGTGTGTGTGTGTGTGTGTCCTTGCAGGGTGTGTGGTGTGTCCTTGCAGGGTGTGTGGTCTGTCTTGTGGGTGTGTGTGTGTGTCTGCAGGGTGTGTGGTGTGTCTTGCAGGTGTGTGGTGTGTCTGCAGTGTGTGTGTGTGTGTGTGTGTGTCCTTGCAGGGTGTGTGGTGTGTCCTTGCAGGGTGTGTGGTGTGTCCTTGCAGGGTGTGTGGTGTGTCCTTGCAGGGTGTGTGTGTGTGTGTGCGTCTGTGGTGTGTGTGTGTGTGTGTGTGTCCTTGCAGGGTGTGTGTGTGTGTCCTTGCAGGGTGTGTGGTGTGTCCTTGCAGTGTGTGTGTGTGTGTTGCAGGGTGTGTGTGTGTGTTGCAGTGTGTGTGTGTGTGTGTGTCTTGCAGGGTGTGTGGTGTGTCCTTGCAGGGTGTGTGGTGTGTCCTTGCAGGGTGTGTGGTGTGTCCTTGCAGGGTGTGTGGTGTGTCCTTGCAGGTGTGTGGTGTGTCCTTGCAGGGTGTGTGGTGTGTCCTTGCAGGGTGTGTGGTGTGTCCTTGCAGGGTGTGTGGTGTGACCTTGCAGTGTGGTGTCCTTGCAGGGTGTGTGGTGTGTCCTTGCAGGGTGTGTGGTGTGTCCTTGCAGGGTGTGTGGTGTGTCCTTGCAGGGTGTGTGGTGTGTCCTTGCAGGGTGTGGTGTGTGACCTTGCAAGGGTGTGTGGTGTGTCCTTGCAGGGTGTGTGGTGTGTCCTTGCAGGGTGTGTGGTGTGTCCTTGCAGGGTGTGTGGTGTGTCCTTGCAGGGTGTGTGCTGTGTCCTTGCAGGGTGTGTGCTGTGTCCTTGCAGGGTGTGTGTTCTGTCATAGCAGGGTGTGTGGTGTATAACTTTCATGTTTGACACTCAAGCAGACTACAGGACTAGAGAGGCACCAGTTACTTCAAAGAATGACTTGCAGATGCTATTGAAATATATATGGCAATGCAGAATTTGTGTTGGCTTTCTTTAGCTCCCTTGGATGTGAATCTTGTCCCCACAGGAGTTTGTGACATTTTTTCCTTCATCATCTGCAGGGGTTTAGCTCTTTGTATAGAAGTGATCAAGTTACAAGGGAGATCTGTATTATTGTTCTTTCATACAGTTTTTGATTGATCTCTCAAACTGCATGGCACAGGCAGGTGAGGGAACAAGAGAAGGTACAGGTATGTCTCGTAATCAAGTATGTTAAGCAATATTGCATCTGGGCCACTTATTTACTTTTTTGACACTGCTGCATTAAGTTTTCTGAAGTGTTTTCGTTTTGTTTGTTTTATTTCTTTAATTCATACTGATTTTGCTAGTAACTACATCTACAGAAGGATGCAGCCAATCTAATGTAGCATGGTCTTCAGAGTTGTTTCTAAAGTGTGCAAGGCCATCTCTCCCTCTGTCTGAGCCTAATGGTATCCCACACTGCTTGTGACAGTCGATGCATCAAATATTCAGCGAGGACCTTTATGCAGATAGCAACAGCAAGCGGTCTATTTAATGCAGTGCCGATAAAAATCAATATCAAGAAAGTGTCAAATTTGCATGAGTGACAACAGGTGTGGGGTAGGTTCATACTCATCTCCCATCGGGCTGAAAGCATAAAGTGTTTAACTTCAACCCTATCTAGTGCAAGAGTGTGTGATATGAGTATATGTTTACCTTTTTTGTGTGTGTAGGTATTCCCATTCTCTGACACACATGATTTTACATTGGATTGTAGAGATCTAAAACGTGCAGAACCCATGGTCAGGTCAGCTTCGAATACAGTAACGCCGTGATCAGAATGGGTATTGACTGTGCATCAAAAGGCTGTGTTATGCTGGCTTTTAGATCTGGTGACGGCTGCACATGCCATAAATGTGGGCCTAGTCCTTGTCACAGCTTGTTTCTGTCTGTCATTTACATGGTGATCAATAGTAATCGCGTTGTGGAGATATTTCTGCTCTGTTCACATTGCTGTTCTGTAGTTAGTCTGTAATGTAGAATGAACTTAGTTTCCCTGGGTATTCCATTTTCCATCCATCTGTGACAACAATCATCACTTGTAATTTTTTTGTGTTCTTGGGGGTCAAGTTATAGTCCGAGTCTAAAATGAGTTGGCAGAAGGAGGAGCTTCTCTGAGGTGCTGACTATTTCAGTTGTGGAAGATGTAGAATCTCCCAGCTCACTGTGGTAACAACTGTTTCATTGCTCTTGATACACTTCATTCTGTGTTTTGTGGCATTTTCTGGCAAGTCATTCTAGAAATAGGGTCCATGGCCTCTGCCAACCAACTTGTCAGTTTAAAGGTCTAAAATCAGGCAAGTGTATCATGACTGTTATTCACAACTAAACGCAGTCTAAGATTCTGTTCTGACTGTTTGCTGAATAACCATATCTGCTAGTAATTGGTGTTCATTTGAACAACCGACAAACAACCATATCATGAAGATTCTTGCAAGGAAAAACTTGGGCTTGTTCAAACAATTCAACTTTATTATTGTATCTCAACAGTTTCCACCATTTTGATGGCAACTGCAGACAGATGAACCCATAACATGACAAGGGAAATTCTTTCAGGCATCGCACGCCTCCCATTGGACACTTGCAACATATTGCTCCTCACAAATGTATACCTTTTATTTTCATCGTGGTTACTATGGCTGAAATGGTCGTTGTCGGCAACATTTCTGGACACTGTACCCCAGTTTCAAATCTCAACATTTCTCGCGAGAATGGACATTTATAAACGTCATTTAGCTTAAGATTACACCCGAATCACACGGACCGTTAAGGTGCAAGGAGTACAGTATCGCCGAGCAAGACATTTGTCACAAAACGCAGATACATTAACGCGGTCGGATCTTAGCATAACTCCCCGGGCGTGCCAGTCACGTGACTGTAAGGCCGAGATTTTAAAACTGGGGTACAGTGTCCGGAAATCTTGCCGACAACGACTCATTCAGCATTACTATGTGGCTTTTCAGTGATTGGTAACTCAAAATCTAGAATACATGGCAGCAAATATTACAACAATGAATTTGGTGCAAAATCACCATGATTCATATTGCTCCACAGAACTGTCTCCAGTTCACAATGCTAAGTATGTAGTCCTTCATGATGATTTCGTAACTGAAATCCAGCACGTTTTAAAAGAAAGAAGAAAAAAACCCAGGAATACAATAGTCCATCTTGATTCATTTCTGTGGATTTACCGGTACTACAAATCACAGTATCTCTTTTCTTTAACCATCATGCTGATTAAAACTGTAGCCATGCAATAATCTACACCTCATACCAAGCTACAACACAACAAAGATTTAATAGAAAGCGGGATATTGACGAGGTACATAACTTTTTTTTCTTCTGAAACCTCCAAACATCTCTGAAGTCTGTTGCTTTGATATTCATCAACTAAAAGTCATTCACTATCATGCATGATGACCAATCCCCAGAGTCAAGTTGCACACTGGACTTGCATGACTCATAAATGAAAGCTATATTGTTTCCGAGCCAGCAGTTACTCTCAACAGCAATTGGCATTGCAACATCTATAGAGACAGTCAACACTTCCATAGAAGCAAGGTAATTTATTCATCATCCTAGGTGGTCAGCTGGATCAGGAAGACAGACAGGTCTCTTATGCAGAAGAGAAGACCATCATCAAGGCTCTGTCTCAGAAAAAGTGGCGCCAGCAACATCCGAACTACAACCAAAAAGACAGCTACCACTTTCTGAACAGAGCTGACCAAGTCATTCTGTTCAGACTCCGAACAGGACACAACAATTTGCCAGCACATATGTTCCACAAGTTCAAAGTCGGTCAGACAGACAGATGTTCTTGCGACACTGCCTCGATGACCGGTGAACACCTTCTCCAAGACTGCCCCCACCATGATGCCCTCAGAAGAGCCATATGGCCAGACCCAACACCAGTGAGGAGCAAACTCTATGGCAACCTGGAGGAGCTGCGCAGAACAGCACCTTCTTTAGTCCACACAAAACCTTAGTCCACACAAAACCATTCTGTACTCAGCAGAGACCACTGAAAATGAGATGCAAACCCTGGGACAGCACTCTTATTCAAATGCATATGCGAAGATTCACACACATGTAGAACACACATACACATACATGCACACACTAGTGAAGACACACACACCTGCATGCATATATGTGGAAACAAACACACACACACACACTTCTTTCCTTATGAAGGAAATATGGTTCCTTGCCTTCAGCCTATTCAAGATGCATACTAGATTGAAAAACATGCACAAAGTCCTCAAGCTGCCTCCTATCATAACTTGTCCTCTGACTGTAGTCTCTGTTGAGAGCTTGCCTTATCAAGCACAGGGTGGGAGTATCTGGTGCTGACCCCATTCAATCAGACACTGACCCCATTCAATCAGACACTAGGTCCAAACATAGCAAGCTGTTCAGCATCCAAAGTTTCATCTATAAAGAGGAGAAAAATAAATCTGATTAGAACACAGTATTTTGGCATGCTTAATTAAAAAAAACACACACAACCTGTATATTGTTGGCAAAATGGCAGTTATATCAAACCATTCATTATGAAGTACTAAACATTCGGAGTAAAATCTGTCTTACTGCTTCTTTTCCAAATCTGTTCTTCCAGCAAGCAAGAACTCCTGGCCCAAAGAATCAGCAAGACAATGTGAAAACCAATGAATGTCTCTCACAGTCGGCCCCAAGCTAACACTGCTAAATGGATTCTGACAAGACTACACACATCAGAAACTTCACTCACAAAGGTCCTATTAAGAGACAGCAGCCTTTTCCCAGTCATCCCATGAAGTTAGCCAACCCACATGGACTGTCTACTAAAATTCTGTAGAATTCCTCCTTTAGATGGAAGAGAGTTTAAGGCCTTTTTTCCATTCCAGAACATTGTGTATGGACATAGATGCCCACATATTTGTACACATATACACTCACCTAAGCATATGTGCAAGCATGCACAAACACCAGTAAACACACATACACACACACAGACAGACATGCTCATGTACATCCACTGATCAAAATTGGTGCAAGTCATGAAAAAGAGCAGATGGTCTGCCTGTTTGAGTCAAGGCATTTACGCCCGACTGAGTACACTAGCATCTCATCTGCCTTCCTAATACACATCTGGCAATGAAATAAAGCAAATACTAATGGAAACTTATTCAAATGCAGGTGCATGCATTTTTGTGACTGACATGAAATGGACTTGGGCAAAATGTGAAATTGAGACTGTTAGTGTTATTCATTCTACACACTGAAGCTGTGGTTCAGTGCAGGATGTCCAGCAGCAGAATTTTTACTAAGCAGTGCAGAGTGAGTGGTAACTGTAAACATGCCATTCTATAGATCATGTCCATCCTGTGATGAGCAGCATTCATTCAACCACACATCCACAGGAAAATACCACCATACACTCAACCAGCTTTCATTCTTCATTGACATAAAGCCCACCACCATAATATAGATCAAATAATCATGGGTGATCCTTATGTTCTGGCAAGTGATACATGATTATTGACACAATAATCATTTGTTCAAATAAATTCAAAATGCAAGTTTAACTCCACATATCAAAAAGTAAATTCTTCTGACAATCTTGACACAACCTTATCACATTTAGCAAAATCTGTCTCGTCATGTACAGATCTTTCTTAAACGGCACAACACGACTCTTCCTATAAACAATAATATGTGTTTCTGTATTAACTGAAGAAGGGCGTATGCCCGAAAGCCTTTTGATTTTGGTGTTTGTCGTGTGTTTTTTTCTTATTAATATAAACAATAATATGTGACCCATTTTCACAAACTGAGTCTTGACTCGCAAGCAGCAAAAACACAGGAGAAGCTGACAAAGGTGATAATGGTGGATTTTGTGCATTTTGACGTTTTGGCAAAACTGAATCCTATACACACTTAAGTTTCTTTTTAGCTTAAAAAACAAAAAAAGCACTTTCTTGCACCTACCCATTAGCAGAAAAAGATTCTCAATCAGCCCATTTTCGTCGTCAATTTTTTCCTGTAACCATACATAGATGCCATGATGTTATATAGGGAGAGAAATAGATTATCTCTGCCAACCTGCCAAATTTTGAGCTGATGCATACACTAAAAAGGCTTGTTGCTAAGAAAAAACTGTGGATAAAGTTGTTAAATCTTTTACCGTTGATTTCTTAAAATAGCAGTCAGCACACCACCTCTCTTTGAGTAAGCATGACTTGAACAGTTTTTGGAGCAGAAGTTTGATTTTTATATCAAATGAAAGATACATTATTGCATATTTTAAAAATATAAATATCTCATAATCTTATTTTTGCGAGTTAAGACTCAGTTTTAGAAAATGGGCCACATATAATTATAAGCTCCTGAAGACATAAGCAAATGAATTTAAGATCCCTTCCAGTTCATTCAATGTCCACATACAATCATAATTCTTTATACAACAAAATAATTCACCACACCAAGGACAAACTTTCTTTTCAAGAGAACTGAGCAGACAGCAAGATGACTACTACTAGTACTAGTATTAAAATCTCATCCCTTTCAGGAACAGACAAATCTGTGCAAACCACATTTCACCCTCCATGGAATGAATATACTTCTGTTAAGCTCATTTCACAAATTGATCCTTTACACTTAACTTACTAGTTCTCCTACAAACCAAATGAAGGTGATTTCCAAACAAATAAAACCAGATATGATTTTTCTGTAAGTAGTTATTCAATGTTTGCAATGGCACGTGCACTTATATTTGTGTAAAAATTCTGATACTACGGATAGACGTGAACATGTCAGACAATAACAATTCTATAATATCCTAAACTTATCTGAAAACCATGTCAACCTAATCCAATTAAATAACCTGTCAAACAAATATAATGTCCAAGAAGCCTGCTAAACTGCTAATATCCTTAGCATTCATAATGATACCTTGTACGTGTTATTCTATACAAGGCAGAGAGAGAGAGAGAGGAGGGGGGAGGAGGGGGGGGGGGGGGGGGGGAGGGGGGGGGGGAGGGGGAGAGAGGAGCTGCCAACCCAGCATCATGCCAAAGAGTAGCATCCAGAGCTTTTTGGAGTAGCATTTAATAAATAGGCGTAGCACAACACGCACAAGAAGGAAAGTAATGATGTTTGCGCAGACGCGAAGCGCTGAACCGCCGGCGTGAAGCGGGGTGTGTGTGTGTGTGTGTTCAAGACGCTGAGTGCTCAACCACCCGCATGAAGCGGGGGGGGGGCCTGTCAAGACGCTGAGCGCTCGACTGCCGGCGGGAAGCGGGGGAGTTCTACGTGATGGTCCAAAGTCCAGTTCGAGGCTTTGATATATTGTAGTTTTTCCCTGACGATAGTAGCATCGTTGCAAGCATGTCAAAATCGTAGCATGCTACGCCTAAATCGTGGCACTTGGCAGCTCTGAGAGAGAGGGGTGGGGGGAGAGGGGTGTGTGGGGGGTGGGGGGAGAAAGAGAGAGGGAGAGAGAGAGGAGATGAACACTCAGACATTACATTTCTGTCTTTGGTGGGGGTTTTCTTTTCTTATATTACCATTCCTTTTGATGCTTGGACTAGAAGTGTTTGCATTTACTCGCATCAGCTCACACTGTGACATAAGGAACTTTATGATGTGATCCATTGACTGTTGCCTAGTTTGGAATGCATTCCCATTATTCAAGTGAAGTGCAACAAAATCAGTGCGTAGTGCGCAATTCATCAAACTCTTTAACTACAACCAAAAAAGAAAAATACCTCAAATGCACACACACGCACACACACACACACACACACACACACACACACACACACACACACACACACACAAATGAGTGTAACCAGAATCAATGTAATTTTCAACAGAAAATATTATTTCAAACTTCTACCGTTACAGAATGCTGTCTCTGACAGCCCAGACAACTGACTGGAAAAGCCACTTGAAAATTGTTTTGAAATGCACCCATGCATGTCAGAAAGTCTGCATGATTGTTAGACTCATCATCAGGGATCTGGAGAATTCACTGAGCGGGAAAGTATCTGACCTTCTAAACCATGTGGCAAGGCTATAATATCTACAGTTTTCACAACTCATCTCAAACCCCAATCACCAGCTTATCTCCTTGACAACACACCCAGTGCTTGGCCCTCAAAGCCAGGCCACAGACACAGGGCACTGATGGAAGGTCCACACCACTACTGGATTCTTGGAACCCATACACTACATCTCAAGGCGCAGTGAGGCACAGAGAGGGCATGGACATCTTTTGGCAGTCAAAATGTCTTGACACCTTGCTTGCTCTCCTCTCTTGGTGAGAATCCAGACCAGAGAGAAATGAGCCCATGTTCAGTATTTTCCCACCATGGATGCTGCACATGTTCAGTATTTTCCCACCATGGATGCTGCACACGTTCAGTATTTTCCCACCATGGATGCTGCACATGTTCAGTATTTTCCCACCATGGATTGTTCAGTATTTTCCCACCATGGATGCTGCACATGTTCAGTATTTTCCCACCATGGATGCTGCACATGTTCAGTATTTTCCCACCATGGATGCTGGCTGCACATGTTCAGTATTTTCCCACCATGGATGCTGCACATGTTCAGTATTTTCCCACCATGGATGCTGCACATGTTCAGTATTTTCCCACCATGGATGCTGCACATGTTCAGTATTTTCCCACCATGGATGCTGCACATGTTCAGTATTTTCCCACCATGGATGCTGCACATGTTCAGTATTTTCCCACCATGGATGCTGCACATGTTCAGTATTTTTCCACCATGGATGCTGCACATGTTCAGTATTTTCCCACCATGGATGCTGCACATGTTCAGTATTTTCCCACCATGGATGCTGCACATGTTCAGTATTTTCCTACCATGGATGCTGCATCCCATTCAATTTAATGTAAGCCTTGCGAAACATCAGAAGCAGAAGTGCACTTGAAAGACTTGCATTATTCATTGTGTGAAACATTCCCTGACAGGCAAAACATCAAATATCACAAACCATCAGAAAGCTACTTTACATTCATGGGTGAACATCAAGAGCTTCCTCCATGGTGGTAGACATACAGCAGTAACGCCACGATACCCACGACCAAGACAACTGCACAGACCAGAAGCAGTCGCCACCAGGAAATTCCACAGTCAGCACCGTTCAAATGAGATGGCTTCCTCTGCAGCGGCTGGAAGTTCCTGTGAGTCAGAATCTCCACAACTTCATTGAGGGAGTTACGACTGGAGTGTGCGGAGTTTCGGATTCGCTCCAAGTCTTTGTCCATGCTATCCAGGAACTTCTGAGTCTCTCGCCCTTGTTGTGACAGGTGGTCTCGAATACTTAAGTGGCGGATGACCTTTCGTTGTGTTTCAGGATCACTCAAGTCTGCAGTGGAATTGGTGTGGAGTTCTTCCTCACTGTCCACCCTCTCCATAGAAGGCCTAGCAGCCTGCTGAGCAGCTCTCTTCTGCTCATTCTGTTTTTCTAGGTCCAGGATTTCCGTGAGGTACCCATAGCGCTTTATGGGCACCTTGATCACCCGCCTGCCGTAGAATTCCTGGTCCCGAATCATGTTGTTAATCCGCTTCAGCTCAGCCACCTGATAAAAAGAAAAGGAATCAATAGGTAAATTGCAAAATTACTGTGGCACATCAGCTGCAAAATACATACAATGCTTTCATCCTGAGCACATCTACTTAAATGCCGACATATTCAGACTAGGGGATTTTTCTCTCCATTCCTATGCACAGAAACCTCCATTGAAAGGCTGATTTGAAAAGGTATGCTGTGTTTCAAGGCCTTGCATGTGCTAGACTGGGGCTGAATATATTAATAACTCTCAATGTCACTGTATGAGAGATAGCTAGTTTGGTTAGAACTTTGCTACAAAAGAACACTGAAACCAGATAAGTAGGTTAATAAGATTAATGGAGACTCTAAAGAGCAAATGACCACAAAAGTAAACAGTTCAATGCCATCATACTCATATTTTGTCTCCCTGCAGATTTCATCAGCAACCATGTGCCATGTGAAGGTCCAAGAATGAAAAGTTGAATCTGTGATCAGTCTCCCAACAGTTTCAAAGAAAGCCTGTATGAAAAATGAATAAAGTATATATGTTCATTGTCAACCCTCCCTCCCTCCCTCTCTCTCTCTCTCTCTCTCTCTCTCTCTCTCTCTCTCTCTCTCTCTCTCTCTCTCTCTCTCTCTCTCTCTCTCTCTCTCTCTCTCTCACACACACACACACACACACACACACACAAATGCAGGTGCATCTACATGCATGCATGCTTGCAAGCACACACACACACAAAACATACAAATACACACAGAAGCATGCAGGAAAACTTGCAAAGGCATGTGCATGCGCGCGCACACACACAGACGCTCATGAATGCACATCCACACAGTCACAATTACACGAGTGTGCGTGTGCACACAAAAGCACACAAAATGAATGGTGTAGTGATGACTCGTTTTCCAGTATCAATGAGAGCACTAGCTGATACTAGAAGTAGAACTAATCCCGAAGTCCGACGAAAGCACAGGATCTGTCGCATCAAGCCATCAGGGGCAGACAGACACAAACATACGCACGGGGGGAAAAGACAGGAAGTGACAGCACCAAACTGCACCGAAAAAAAACAACACTTTCCATCCTCCCATCTCAACCCGGAACCAAAAAAAAAACTAAAACGCTAAAACGTTACGAAAAAAATTGCAACTGTGCATGTGTGCGTGAGTGAGTGTGTGTGTGTGTGTGTGTGTGTGTGTGTGTGTGTGTGTGTGTGTGTGTGTGTGTGTGTGTGTGTGTGTGAGTGAGTGTGTGTGTGTGTGTGTGTGTGTGTGTGTGTGTGTGTGTGTGTGTGTGTGTGTGTGTGTGTGTGTGTGTGTGTGTGTGTGTGCGTGTGCGTGAATGTGTGTGTGGATTGGAAACGAGCAATGGACAATGTCTCAAAACTGGCAGTCGAGATGCTGGTTTTTATAACGTGGCTTTCAACTCACCGGACAGGAGTACTGGAGGGCGATGCTCAAAAGAGTGTCTCCTTCCGTGATCTCCCTCTCGAAGACGAGAGGTTCCTCGGGTTTTCGGGTGGGTGAACGAGAAGCGTTGCTCTTCCTCGATCGTATCTCAGACATCTCAACCTGGGCCTCTCCATTGACTTCATCTTCGTACACATCTGCGTTGCCGAACACGTATACACGTGACGCCTTCGCATTGTGTACTACAGCACCTGGAGGAAACGAAGTCGATGGCGACTGAGTTCTGGCGGATGCCCCTCGAATGTATCCGCTACTCATAACAGCTGCTTGTACAAATACACATCTATAGCCTTCAGTCGACTGACAGCAGAGAGGCAACAACTCGTTCTCACATTGACAGACTCGCTTTTCTCGCCCGTTTCCAGAGGAAACCAATTAAGTTGTCATATTTGCAGACACGTCAAGCACCCACGCAAGACTCGAGCGCATGCGCTGTCTCTTTGGTGGGAAGATAACCCGATTTCCAACGAAACCAGCAGCCTTTGTGGGGTTTCTGTTGTTAGTGTTGTAGTCGTTTGTGTATAAGATTGATATGATTCAATTAATAAATAGTTATTTTACGTGGAAACCATTCGCATTATATGATTATCAGAAGTAGTACGTGATAAAGTCAGGCTACTACGAAACAATGAAGTAGAGAGTGAAGAGTTAAGTCCCTTGCTTTGATAACAGTACAGATCCGTGGTGAAATATTCTACCTCTCATCACGATGGTCTGCATTCCTTGTATTGTGATTCCAGTCTTCTTGTGGATTTTCCACAAATTTATACAACCATTCGTTCTCCGGTTTTGGAATCCCTGGATGAAGCCGTCCGTAACCGACACTTCTCAAGCAAATTCACCACCACCAGCGGAGGTGCGCAGATGTACCTAAGCGGCTAAGGCTAAGATTATTAGTATTATACTATACGTGGTGTACCTATCTATCCAACTATATCTCCGTTTCATAACCGTTTTTAGGTTTACATTCAGAACTTATTGTATTTTTTCACAATTATTCGACAATGTATACTCTTTGCCGAAGCGTTTGTAATCTTAACACGACTGTTTTTCCTCTTTTTTTAAAATATTACGCAATAGCGGTGAAATTATACTATGTTGAACCATAGTCACTTCAATGCACCAGCGTCAGTCAGCCTGACATGGGGCCGTCTTTTTGCTTCGACTCTTGCTGTCCTGTATGAAGTCAGTTGATAAATATGGAGTGTGTGTTTTGCCCAGTTGGGGACAGTTTGTATAAAATTTGACTTTTTGATGATTAGCACAACACCGCAAGCAGTAAGGATTGAGGGCTCATTACATCTGTAAACTGATGCTTTTGTCATTCAATGATTTTTCTGTCTGTCTGTCCGTCCATCCATCTGTCCATCCTTGGATATATCCCTCCATCCTTCCATCTCTCCATTCATCCATTCATCTGTCCCTCCATCTTTATTCTGACCATCTATTCAGAATATGACTTTGCCCTTTGTCATCCTCTGTTAATTGTTTTCTATTTCATGTAGCAACTAATCACAAACAGTTTCTATTAAAAGCCAATCTGACAAAGCTAGCATTCATTGAATTGCAGAAACTGTGAAGAAAATAGCAGAGATGTTTTCATACCTAGCAATTCTGCCCAGCTCTCTTTTGATAAGGGAAGATGACATTTTCTCATGGACATGCCAAGTTATTGTTGTAAAAACAGTAGACGATGATGATAATAATAATAATGCTCAGAATGGTAACAACAGCAATAAAGATGTTACTGCTGAATCATCATTGAGTACAAAAATAGCTTTGATGAAGGATAACAAATTCAGTCTTTATCATTGAAAAAGAAATATTGTCTCCTATTCAAGTACCCTCTCTGCATTCCATCCTCTATGAGGACATTCTGTGTGCCCCTATTCCAGGGAGAAAAAACTGAGGTGCCTGCCAAGACATGTCCGCTGAGGAACGGCATTTCCAATGGCCACACCATACCAGCCAGCGGAGGAGACAAGAAGAGAGACTAGCACAGCCCTTTGGAATCCTTCTCCTCCCATCCCCATGGCAACCAGCTCTCCAGCATTCCAACTACAGCAGTGGCACCCAAGTCAGCAGTGTCCATCTTGCCCTGAGCTGTCGGTGATGGCCAGCCTACTGACCCTCACCATCTTCACAGCCAACTGCCTCCTGTGGTGGACTGTGCAGGGGGGCCTTACGACACGTAATGGAGGCTGTGTGTAGGAAGTGACAGGTGTGCCTGTAATTGCCATTTAATCAGAATTCTGATGTGATTTCTCTCTCTCTCTCTCTCTTTGCATTGCAGGAGTTGAAATGAGTGGTTGCCTGACAGGAGCATTTGAAAACAGACTGGAAACTTACACTGTTTTATTTTCTTTTTTCATCATACATGTGTGATTTGCTTAGTATCCAGATCCCACCCCACCCCCCACCTCCGAATCATTTTGGCCCAGAAATCTACAACCCTTGAGGGAAGATTGAAAAAAAAACTAGATTTTTAATGTGGGGTCAGAAGCTGTTATTGTGATTTATGGTGTCTTAAGTATGGTGGCATGTACAGTTTCTCATGTTACATGCAGATATGTTTGTCCGACTGTGAGACTAGTATGCCAACTTTGTTGTTTAGTGTCTGTTTTCTCTGAAATATTTTCTCTTTTTTTTTTAAATCTTTAAATATTCTGGGTTGCACATAGAGTCACTCTGTTTGAAAAATAATGTTTAATGTTAATTTGACTTTATCTGACTACTGATTGTTTTAGGTAATAGTCGGTGACAGATGCTGTTTTTTTTTCTTCATAGATCACCTTGTATTGGGATCCCTTCCATTGATTTGAGATGGGCATGTCCTTCTAAGGCTCATACAACTCCTTTGTTAGGGCCTGGGCAATGTTTGTATATGTGACCAGCCACGACAAAACCAGTGCTAAGTCGCGCGGCACTATTTTGCGCTACGACTGAAAAAAGGCAGGGAGGGTCAATCTGGGTGATTTTCACTTTTTGATAAAAATAGATTCTACATGGTTCAAACTATCATGCCAGTAAAGGAAACATGTTGAAGAATTATATTTTGATGGTAGAATAAAGACTTTTGTGTTATGTATTGTTTCAAAAGGTCCCTGTAATTAGCGTTAATTGCCTCATTTTAGCCGCAATAAACACACCTAAACCCTTGCAGAACCCCTTCATGTTATATACCGATAGAAAGGCCGCTCTCTCGGCGTTCCTGCTCTGTGGATGTCGAAGAAAAATAAGGTCAGCTATTTTTGGAAACGGAGTTTGAAATACCGTTGCTAAGGTGTTTAATGTCTGAAGAGGGTAAATCTTCCGAGACCGTTTTTTCAAAATGACCGCTGCTTCAGTACCCAACTTAAAATGCCTGTAACTCCTATTCTAATTAACTCACACTGTTCATTCTTATATCAAAACAAACAGAAATGAATGCAGAATTCAAAAATATTAAAACCCTATTTTGTCCAAAAATCGACTTAGCACTGGTTTTGTCGTGGCTGGTCACATATGGCAACACAGCTTCTACAAAATCAAGCTAGAAGCAGTATGTCATTGTGTGTACAGACGTGTGTGTGTGTGTGTGCGTGTGTGTACAGATGTGTGTGTGTGTGCACAGGTGTGTGTGTGCACAGATGTGTGTGTGTGCGTGCATGCATGTGTGTACAGGTTTGTGTGTGCCTTAGATGACTGTTGATGTTCTTAAAAATGAATTTAAAAAGTAGAATGTGAATACTGCATATCTTGTGACCCAGTTCTCTGTGATTGGAAGAAGGAATCAGGCATGGAAATTCATTTATGCGAAAAATAGTTGCGTTCCATGTTCCTTTGCAAACTGCGCACTTTTTCTCCTGCACAAAGTACACTGTGCTGAAAAATGTGTTTGAAACATATTTTTTCCATCTGTGAATCTGCTCACTGCAAAACTACTTTAGAATTCACTGATCATTCATCTGTTTGAAATCTGTAGGGTAGAGAACAAGGTCCACTGACAGATGTATGACAAGATTATTTCCTGGTTTTGAAGGTGAAATCAGTTTTTGCTCTAGTATCTGTCTGAACTGTTATCTCATTCTATAATCTATTGAACAAGAAATCAGTTTTTGCTCTAGTATCTGTCTGAACTGTTATCTCATTCTATTGAACAAGAAATCAGTTTTTGCTCTAGTATCTGTCTGAACTGTTATCTCATTCTATTGAACAAGAAATGCAAGTCTGGGTGTCTTTTTGTTTTCAAATAAATAATGTTAAACAGTCTTGATGACTGAGGATTTCCTTGCAAAGTGTGTGCTTGCATACATGTGTAATGTGTGTGCTTGCTTGTGTGTGTGCACACGCATTTGCTGCAGAGTCTTGTACATGTCAATCTGCCACATGTTGCATGAGGCGGTGCTTGCCTTAGACAACGTGTAATTGTTCAGTTTCAGTGAAGCGGTCCCTACGTGATTTGTATGAGGCAAATAATAGGGACATTGTGACTTGATTTGCACTTACTAAATATTACTAGTAGAAAAGAAGTACTGGAGACTTTTGTCCAACTTCAAAATTGTATTTCAGAGCTTTCGGGGCCAAGTAGGCTCCTTCTTCAGTGAAGTAAAAGGATATGTGCGAACGAGTCTGCCAAATCTGACGTCGCACCACTGATGACGTAATGTCCGATGCCCAGCAACGAAATCCACCTGTATCACAAAGTAACTAAATAGAAGTGCAAAAATAGAGTCTAGCCTATAAGGATTAACAGATATACACAAATTGCACTTAGAAATAAAGTACCACAAAACCTAACGTTGCGCTGATAAGCTAACACACCATATCAAACCTGCGCAAAGCACGAAATATAAAAGACAATACAATCAAACAAGAGAAGGCGAAAAATTACCGGGATAACACGCAGCAGACTTAATCGAAAGAGGGGTAGTGGGGGATGCAGTCAGTTAAGGCGCATCTATCTTCAGTGGTCTAGAGAAAGCGAGTTACGCACTCGGCTACATATAAGCACTGTGACAACAGTTCAAAAACAAACGAGTGAGTGGGGTATGCGGCACGGGGTACAGGCATCAACAGCGGCGGCGGGTAACGGGAAAAGGGGTGGGGAGACAAAAACAGGGAGAGGGGCGTAGTCCGCATGCGGGACTCGGGACAAGGAGAGCCCAAGAAAGAAGTCAGAGGTCACCAGACCTGTAGGGCTGCAAGAACAACCGTGCATGCGTGGAAAGAATCATGGGAGGCACGTGCCAGGTGGCGTTATGCACGGGAAAGGTATGTCACAGCACGGTCACAGGGGGAGAGTGAATCTCAAGAAGTGTGGGGGCACGGGAGTCACTAGTAGTGGCTCATGAACCCTAGGTCACGGTTCAGTCCAGCCCCGTGGGTGCCGAAAAATGCGGACTACGCCCCTCTCCCTGTTTTTGTCTCCCGACCCTTTTTCCCGTTACCTGCCGCCGCTGTTGATGCCTGTACCCCGTGCCGCATACCCCACTCACTCGTTTGTTTTTGAACTGTTGTTACAGTGCTTATATGTAGCCGAGTGCGTAACTCGCTTTCTCTAGACCACTGAAGATAGATGCGCCTTAACTGACTGCATCCCCCACTACCCCTCTTTCGATTAAGTCTGCTGCGTGTTATCCCGGTAATTTTTCGCCTTCTCTTGTTTGATTGTATTGTCTTTTATATTTCGTGCTTTGCGCAGGTTTGATATGGTGTGTTAGCTTATCAGCGCAACGTTAGGTTTTGTGGTACTTTATTTCTAAGTGCAATTTGTGTATATCTGTTAATCCTTATAGGCTAGACTCTATTTTTGCACTTCTATTTAGTTACTTTGTGATACAGGTGGATTTCGTTGCTGGGCATCGGACATTACGTCATCAGTGGTGCGACGTCAGATTTGGCAGACTCGTTCGCACATATCCTTTTACTTTACTGAAGAAGGAGCCTACTTGGCCCCGAAAGCTCTGAAATACAATTTTGAAGTTGGACAAAAGTCTCCAGTACTTCTTTTCTACTCGTTTACGAGTCCAACACCGGCCTCCTGTTTTCTAGATAAATATTACTAAACACTTTTCTTGTGATTTTCATGCTCAATGGCTTTAAATAGCCTACAAAGGCTGATGGGCTATTAAACTCCATCCATCCATCAGTAAGGTAGGGTTCCCATGGTCATTAAGAACCTGGAAAAGTGTTGAAATTTGCTTATTTTTCAAAGGCCTTGGGCATTTTGAAATGTTGGCTATAACTGAAAAATCATGGAGTTGTTAATTTCTGCATCAGCCAGTTCCCCCCCCCCCCCCCCCCCCCCTCCCCCCCCCCCCCCCCCCCTCCCCCCCCCCCCCCCCCCCCCCCCCCCAATAGTGCTTATTGACATGTGAATGTCTAACTCTATATGCCAAGTGATCAATGTCATTGAGCTGGAGATGCGTTCCACTGTCCGTTACTATGAACAGAAACCAGATGCCCCTTAGCAGTGCAAAACATTTAATTTTCACAGAATCATGCAAGAAAATGTCATTATTATTTAATGTCATGGATAAGTCATGTAAATGTTTTGAAATTTGTTTCATGGAAATCTTCAGGAATCCCGGTGAAGATGTACAAGTGCTAGAGAGAAGACTGCTGCCCTAACTCAGATGTGCACAGCCTGTAGTAGCATGGGGAGGTTCTTGGACTTTCAGATCAGTGGACGTTGTGCAGTCACAGGGTTTAGTTGCCAAGGGCATGTAACACTGGCCCTTCGAAGTTGTGGAGCTACTTAGGATTGCATCTTACCAGAGTGTACTTGGAGTACGGAAATTCCCAGCAGTTGTCTTATTGCAGCTTGCCCTCTGGGATGGCAGTCTACGTGGAGCCCTACCCTGTCTTTAATCATCATTGGGCTGTGGTCACACACACGCACACACTCACCCCACAGATGTGTTTACACTGCACATTCATTTGTGACCAGCCACGACAAAACCAGTGCTAAGTCATTTTTTGGACAAAATAGGGTTTTAATATTTTTGAATTCTGCATTCATTTCTGTTTGTTTTGATATAAGAATGAACAGTGTGGGTTAATTAGAATAGGAGTTACAGGCATTTCAAGTTGGGTACTGAAGCAGTGGTCATTTTGAAAAAACGGTCTCAGAAGATTTACCCTCTTCAGACATTAAACACCTTAGCAACGGTATTTCAAACTCCGTTTCCAAAAATAGCTGACCTTATTTTTTCTTCGACATCCACAGAGCGGGAACGCCGAGAGAGCAGCCTTCTAACGGTATATAACATGAAGGGGTTCTGCAAGGGTTTAGGTGTGTTTATTGCGGCTAAAATGAGGCAATTAACGCTAATTACAGGGACCTTTTGAAACAATACATAACACAAAAGTCTTTATTTTACCATCAAAATATAATTCTTCAAAATGTTTCCTTTACTGGCATGATAGTTTGAACCATGTAGAATCTATTTTTATCAAAAAGTGAAAATCACCCAGATTGACCCTCCCTGCCTTTTCTCAGCCTTAGCTCAAAATAGGGCCGCGCGACTTAGCACTGGTTTTGTCGTGGCTGGTCACATTTCTGGTAGGAAAACATGCCAGATCAACTGGAGTCCCACTAAGTGCCCCCTTTGTCACACCACATCTCCATTGTGGCAGTCATGAAACTGCACAATTCCCACATGTAGACTACATGAATGATGGATGGATGGATGGTGTTTTATGGCCTATCAGCCTTGGAAGGCTATGTAAGGCCACTAAGCATGAAAATCACTACAGCATTTTAGAGTAAACGCAATTCAAGTCACGGTGGCCCTAGTCATTCGCCTCTTACGAATCGCGTAGGGAGACGCGGTGGGTCAATTCTTGCCCCAAACCCACAGGGAGTTACATGAATGAACTCCACCACAGACATAGAAGATGATAGATGATAAATGCCGAACTGAGGCTAGAGCAACTCTGCCAATTCCCCCGGAGTACCTCAATTCACATCGCTGAAAAGTAGTGGCTGCATGAAGACATATCCCTCGCTCTATCTGTAATGTTCGGTCTGTAACAAACATGGACACCCTCCGTCTGCCTGCCCTTTTTACTTTGAACTGTGACACACCTCTCTAGACAGCTGCACAGTTTAGCTACAGGTAGCACAGATACTTTTCAAGCTTTGTGTGTGTGTGTGTGTGTGTGTGTGTGCTGTAAGTACAAATGAAATTCAATAGATGCTTTCGGGCAATGGTTGTTGAAGTGACTGCATAATAACCAAACCTTCCTCAAAATTAGAACACGGCAATTTTTATACGATAACACAGATAATACCACCATCATGTAACGGGACGCCTACTCGCTCACTCTTGTCTCCCGCAACACGCAAACGCCAGCCGCTCCACATCTTGCAGGATGGCACCGAGGGCCTCACAGAGTCGGGGAAATAATTATGAACAAACATTTAATGACGACAACAGAGAAATAGATCTGTGAATAAAAACCACTCTAATTCAGTCACTAAGTATATTGCGACAGGTGGCAGCCAGCCCAAATATCCTAAGAGTCCTGTTACTCTGCAGATGGGAGAAACATCCATTCAAGGGGGGGAGAGGGGGGTTTCTTGGTCCAACTTGGTGGAGGAGGTTAATTTGATGAACATTGACTTTGCAGAGGGGGAGTAACGTCCATTCAAGGGGAAGAGGGGGGGTTACTTGCTGTTGTTGGTGGAGATAGAGCTGCAAATAGCAACACTGCCAGTGCCAAACTGCTTCATAAGGGGAAATGCCTTGCTGGTGATCTCTTCCCCCACGTTGTCAAAGTAAACATCGATGCCATCAGGCGCTGCTTTCTGGAGGGCAGCTTTGAAGATATGCAAGGTACAATGACGGGTCAGGAAGAATTGCACGTATTCTTATCTTGACTGTTTCGACGCCGTGTCATCTCGAGCCCAAATTACGTCACAAAATTTTGAGTCACATTGGTGCCTGTTTTACTAACGGGGAGAGTCAAACCCACACATACCCATAACAATCACAATATTAACAAACATTACAAATGACAAGTCCATGAAAAAGTATATCAATGATTTATTTAAGGAATTTCAACTCCTGGTCACCACAACTGCAGTGCCATATATACAGCTAGTGATCGCAGATCCCAGTTACATGCAGTTCGTTTCCCGAAGTGTCTGAGCATACTAAGGAAGATTCACTTGTATGCCTTGATGTCAAAATGATACATACACTCATTTGTCAAAGAGAGTAGCAAAGGTTTTCCCACATGATTATTCATTAGCTCACTCACAACCTACTGATTAGTGTCAAATAAGAAACAGGTCTACCCTTTTACGTGAAATTGCAGCAACAGGTCTCCTTTGAGCAAGTCTGGAAATGGGGTGGCACATGCACGCATATTTTCTAGACATGATGCATTTGTGTGCATTTTGTGCTCATTTTTTGGTAAGCCTATGTAGTGTGTGTACGTATGCATGTGTTTTTATTGAGTGTGCATGTTGTATGTGTTTTTCAGAGTGTGTGTGTACTGTGTTCCAAGCATGTGTTTGCATGTGATTTTGAGTGACTGAATGTGTCCCTGTGCATGTATGCATTCATGGGCTTCATGTTTTGTAAGCATGGGTTTTTCTATGTGTATGTATGTGAGTGTCTGTGTGCATAGCATGTAAAAAGCAGCCATTTCTCAGTCTATAATTGCTCAAATGATTTAAGACCATGTCTAAAAGAAATATTCATCTACAAAGATGCCAAGTAAAAACTCCCGACCAGCCACTTTCACGCCCTGAAACTCGGCATCCAGTATACTGAAGGGACAATAACAGTGCTGGAATATACTGCTAGAAAACATTTCATCAGAAATGTGCTTCAGCTCAACCATCAAGCACAAGCCTCATCAGTCACCAAAAGAAAGCAAAGTGAATTACCAAAGCTTTCATAGATGCCGTAGATGCTTTTTCATGACAGGTGAAGATATAGCTGCATGGCAGTTTCTAGCATCTTTTCATGATTCCTTGATAGGGCCCAGCTGCACATGCAAAGAAAGCACAAGAAAACAAGATCTGTAGACCAAGACTGCCAGCTACCATGACAGACGGAATCATCTCTTCACACTCCTCTGCTGCGGTCCTCTGGTGATGTCAGTCATCTCTGAGTTGGGAGCATCACTCAACTGCCTGCCTGCTGGGCACTGCAAGCACCACTGCTTCCTCGGGTACTCCTTGTGGGTACTCCTTGTGGCACTTAGTACCAGACCGGCGAGAGACTGGTCTTGATGTCGTTCATACCAGCCTCCCTCAGTTTGCTCTTGTGGGCAGACTTGATGCCCTTGCGCAGTCGACGCGCGTCCTCCCTGGCTTTCTGTTTCCTGACTTCGCTGCGGATGCGGCGTTTGATCTCTTCCGTCCTCTGAGGACCAAGGACAGAGGTAGACCTTGATGCAGAATAGCAACTGGCAGAACTGCGGCCCTTCTGGTGTGAACGACTGCTGCCTTGCTCCTCCTCCTCCTCATCTCCAGCACAGTCATCAGAAGGCTCTGAACCACCACAAGCCAGGTCAGCAAGGTCAACCTCCTTGGCACCCTCTACCCCAGTTTCTTCTCCTTCTCCTGCAGGCTTCTGGACACCACAGTTGCCCTCGTGGTCCTCAATGGCAAGCCTTTGAAGACCAGCTTCACAGCTCCTTTCACTGTCTCCTGCATTGGTGTTATCTCCAACATCATCTTCCGCGTCATCTTCAGCATCATCTTCCAGGTCATCTTCTGCATCATCTTCAGCACCATCTTCAGAGTCATCTTCAGCATCGTCTTCAGCTTCATCTTCAGAGTCATCTTCATCTCCACTGTCATCAACTCTGGTATAAGGCAGATTTCGCTTCACAGTCTCTGGGATGTTCATGTTCAGTCTGGTCGTCACCTGAAAACACAAGGAAACAATTTATTTTGCTCTTATTGACAAAACAATATATGTACTCATGATGACATGAAACCCACTTACAGGCCAAATGCCCCATCTGTTCACATGGCTGCATGAGAGCACAGCAATGAAACCATTTAAAATCATTTCAAATCTTACTGCTTCTCCATGAAAAAGTCTGCATGACTGTTCTGCCCTGGGGTCCAAGAGATGATCAGCAGAGGTGACCAAAAGCGCCATAGACAAAAAAAGGCAAAATAATGTTTGAGCAACAAGCTGCATGGCCAGATCCAACACACAACCATGGCTACCCGATACCCTCCCCCACAGCTGGAATGCCTCAGTCTTGTGCTTTCAGGGCCTGCTCTAATAGCCTTGGCACAGGCAGCCCCACGCAACATCCTTGTGTCGCCAAAGATCTGCTCAGGAGGGCTAGTGATTGCAAGCACTTGATATACATGGACCGATACACATAGAAACCCGCTGAATGCTTTTACTGATGAGGAATCATTAATTTAATGTATGCTTAGAAGGATTAAACTTAGAAAAACTGCTTTTGAGCTCTCCGATGATATCGAACTGCGGAATCGGACGGATTCCTACAGAAGAAACTTCCACTCGATCAACGTTCAACACAGACAACAGTGAGTAAAATCTTCCTTCTAGATCAGTCGATACACGAATGATCAAAGTGTGGACTCCAGGAGCTCGTCAAACAGTGTGAAGGCAGTTAGACCACAGGTTCCGGCCAGAAAGCATTTACTTGCGAGAGTATAACCATAGATTCACGAAACCAGCCCGGAGCCATAGGAATCCTTTTCGCAGTGATTGTGTATATAGTAATACATGCAATCTTTGGACGTGCTCAAGGCAGTTTGCAACCTTATAGGCGACGTTCGCGCTAAAAGTAGTTCTCAAATGATTTCCTGAAAATCTCATAGATTAGTTTTATTAGAACACCAAATTTGTGTTTATCTATCGGGATAAATAATTGGAGTGAAATAGAATCGTCTCTTTTTACTCTCAATGGTGTTTTGATCATGTTGAATTTTGATTGGTAAAATCATTGGAATGTGGAGCCGAAGTCACGTGACCAACCTGTGTCAGAGATACTATATCTCTGTGTTCAGAATGAGTGAGCATTCGCCCTCCTCTTCTGGCCTCAGGAATGTGGTTAATGATGGTCAAGTCTCCACAATGAGTTTGTCGGGCTGACAAGCTTTCTTCAAATCCACAAGGGCAGCTGCACAAAGTATTTCTGTGACATGATCCCTGTCACAGTCACCCCAGTAACACTTTTCCTGTATCAAACCAAAGAACATAGACATAAAGAAGCGTCACTCCGCGATTTTACGCAGGACGAGATTTAGAGTTGCGTCCCTTGTTTTCGGTTGGATGGCAGGCGAAATCAATGCTTGGAGCGATTATGCTCTAGCTACCGATTTTATGAGCCAGTGAGTCTCTCAAATTGACAATAAACTGATGACTGCTCTAGTGTTTAAACTGCCATGACTGAACTGACAGGCAAATGAAGACAACGAGTTTAGATCTGATAGGTGGTCAACCAATGATCATAGTATACTATGTTTGGCCAATAAACAACATTGAAACTGATGCATTAATTAATACTCATGTTACTATAATTACATCCATCCGAAAACAAGGGAAATTACTCGTGAGTGACTGTGACGTAAAAAATACCTGTGACGTAAGCAAAATCTGGTCCTGCGTTTTTACTATACAAGATACAGGAGTGATGCTTCTTTATGTCTATGTTCTTTGATCAAACTCCCCACTAGTACAGCAGTGCAGGACGAATTTCCAGGGAGTTCATTTCAACTTCTTGCTTACCCGGTCAAACAGCATCTGAAGCTTATCATTATAGCCGCTGGCCTTAACCTCTTGATCCAAGACTCCCTCTCGCCTGAAAAAGTAACCAGGCAATGATGTAAAAGCTCAATAAAAAAACCTCTACTCATCCTTCACTCACGTCAATTTTCTATGATGAATAAATCACTCGGCTAAGAGAATAAAATGTACAGTTTAAATAACCATGACTACAATTACTTCGCTAATTACAAAAATTCATAAGTGAGGTGGCACTGATCCTATGAAAGAGCATCTTGAGGTTATGATGGAAAAAATGAAAAAGACAGAATCTGGATTTGTGATAAGCAAAAATTATGTGCCGGAGGGGCTCAGTAAAGTATGTCATATTTCAAATTAATTCCTTGATAAGTTGAAATAATTACAGAAATCTGATAAAATTGATGAGTAAACTTTCAAAGAATACCAGGAGGCTTTATTCTTTTAACTTTTTGACTGTGGATACTAAGAAGATTTCTTCATCTTCCCTTGTCACAACACAATGCATTGTAGCACACCATACCATAACATATCACACCATGTACATATCACGTCATCACCACCATCACTACTATCCATATCACCATCACCACTGTCACCATCAAACAAACACAATTCATCTCAACTCACTTGACATCACGTGTGAACACTGGAGCATCATCTCCATCAAAGCGGAACCGCTTTCTGAAGAAGTTCTTGATGCAGTCCACATCCCGGTTGAAGTACCTGCAACGTGAATTAAGAGAATTACTGGATGGAGTTTTACAGTCTCTCAGCCTTTGTGGGCTATGTAAGGCCACTGATTGAGCAAATCACTAGAATCTGTCAGAGCAAGTCAAGGCGTGATTTCCCCAATCATTTGTCCCCCATCAATCATGGAAGGAGACTTGGTGGGTCTATTCTCACCCCCAATTTAAGGGGGAAACGTGACTTGAAATCAACTGAAAGCCCACCATCTGCCAAAACAGTAGTGCCCACGGATGTGTCCATCTCAGTGTTCCTGTAGTGGAACTGATGGATGGATGGATGGAGTTTTATGTAAGGCCAGTAACCAGGAAAATCACTGGAACAGTTCCAAGTAAGCGCAATTCAAGTCAAGATGTCCCTATTTATTCGCCTCTCGTGAATTGTGTATGGAGACACTGTGGGTCAATGTGTATGGAGACACTGTGGGTCAATGTGTATGGAGACACTGTGGGTCAATGTGTATGGAGACACTGTGGTCAATGTGTATGGAGACACTGTGGGTCAATGTGTATGGGGACACTGTGGTCAATGTGTATGGGGACACTGTGGTCAATGTGTATGGGGACACTGTGGGTCAATGTGTATGGGGACACTGTGGGTCAATGTGTATGGAGACACTGTGGTAAATGTGTATGGAGACACTGTGGG